>JAJJWW010018790.1:0-165137 GCA_023531295.1 Papaver armeniacum
TAGCCGTTGGAGTTCACTGGGGAGACTACCAAAATCCACAGAAAACAAAGTACTTATCAATATATTTTATATGAATTTTGGTATCCTCTCGGAAAACCTTAGCGCTGCTCCCTCTCTCCTCAACAAAAATTTTCATCGCTTGAGCCTCCAATGCTCAGAGATGCTCCTTTGGGAGTGGATCTGGAATAAGGCAACACTTAAATTTGTACTTCACTTCTTCTACAATAATAATCTCTTAGTTTAGTTCCTGTTTTAGTAGTTAGTTTTGTTTTTTTTTAAAATCTACTCGGTTCAATTTAAGTATAATCGGAGTTTAGATTTGGGGTTTTATATGATTTGTGATCGTGTACGTTCCTTTGCTTGGTTATTATTGTAGAAGTATTTTGTTGTATGTTTCATCACAAAGTAACTTCTTCTCAACAACAAAAGATTTCATGACAATGATAGTAATAACATCAACTAAAGCAATCACGCCTGGAGGCATCAACAACCATACGTGAGATTTTGTTCCAAAAGATTTTGTTGCCGATTCAAGACAGAGATTCTTAGTGATTCCCCTTATCCGTGATGACTTGTGAAATTAAACATGGGGGTACCAAAATACACCGCCAACTTTTTCTTAGGCAACTGTATGGACTAAACTCGAATACAATTCCGAGAGTTCAACTTAATGAATCTCAATAAATGAATTATATGAAGATCTTATATCTCTTTCTCTCATAATCAAAAAGTTTACAGAAGTCAATCCTTGAACCTGATTATGTGTGAGAGTACTTGGACGATTCCAAAGATCAATATCCAAGAATCAATCAAGTCGTATCCAACAAACAAGTATGAATATATATGTTAATATGTTTTATCAATTAACTTACTCTACTTGTTTGAATATTTTATAGAGTAAACATAAAACTATGAGATGACAAACCGACTAGGAGGCTAATTTTGGATACAAAGGAGGTTCGCTAAAATTGAGTTGGGTATGGAGAAGAACTCTTCTACGAATTGTATCGAGAGAGAAAATATGGAGTAAGAACATAAAATAACAAGATGAAAAAGAAAACGAGTTCTCGAACTAGAAAATGGAAAATGAATATAGGTAACACATATAAACATAAATTGTCTCACATAGCAAGCAAACTTATTCTTGTTGTTCTTCTTTTTTTTCTTCTACTTGTTTTTCACTTGTTGTTGCATTTGAGCAACATTAATCCTTCCGATCTTCTTGTATTCTATACCATCTTAACATAAGTAGTACTTAAATGTGTCTTCGAATCCATGAATCCTCTTAAAAATTATTTGAGAGAAATAGTTTAAGAGAAATAGAGAGAGAGTGAGACGAGTTCTTAAAAAAAAAAAAATAGACACAAGACCGTCAAGCCTCACTTCTTTCTCACATGTATATGAGTTCCTTCCGCCGGAGTTTTCAACTCCACGTTTTGAGAAACATTCCTAATCTTGATTGATTATTTTTTTACTTGAAATGGACAACAAAAACAAGTTACTTGGCAAGTTGACTTACGATGACATTACCTCTTCTTTCTTGTTTTTTTACTGCAATCATGACTAGTTTTACAAAATAGTTAATCTAAATCACCCAATTAACCTTTGATTCTAAGATGAAAACTATGGTAACAACGTTAGTGTCATCGCCATCCACTCTTTTATCAATCGTTCACGAGTGCGATATTCATTTTGTGCTAGACGAGGGCACTATTTAGACCGCCGACCGGGAAAGGTACTCAGTGATGGGAAGGCTAGTATTTCCAACAAACAAAATTAGGAGAAGAAAGTAAACGTACTCCCTATTACGATAAGTGTGTTATAACTTACACTAACTTTCCATATGGAATGATATGTGTCTTTAGTGTTAAACATGATTTACATTATCACTTTTATAGGATATGAATTAACTACTTAAATCTTTATCCATTGTACTCCCTCCAACACAAAATAATAGTCTAGTTTTATGTGTAAAATACACAAGAAATCAGCTTATAATTTTGAAACAAATGGAGTAGGAATATATCTTGACCGGATTGACCTTTTAGATTAAATGGTGTGTCGTCCATAGTGTCAAAAAATATATAACAAAAAGCGACCTAATCAACCTTTTTTTCCTGGATATGAATTATCCATGGTAAAAATCAAAACTCTAGAAATGGAAGACTTCCTTTAGTTAGTAGTGTGATTGATCAATATAATTAAGTGACGTTAATTTTTACAATTTTTTGTCTTTTGCTTATCAAAATTATTTTTTTTATTTTGTTATCCCTAATTTTTTTTTCTACATAGTACTTATTGACTTACAAAATTATAATATCATTCAAGGTGACATATTTTAAGTAAAAAAATAAGATAAACCGCTAAACAATGTGGGCCAAAATGGTATTAGCTGCCATTGTACATTTTTATAAATATATTTTTGATTATTTTTGAACTCTTATTGGACTTTCATATGTATGCACAACTGAATTGTTCAATTAATTTTAATCGTCGATTATTCATTTATCATTTATGCCCATATACATTAGGGGAAAAGTCCGCTTTTGAAAGTTGAGCCTCTAAGATGATATAGACGACCTGGTCCGGTGTCACAATTTTGTAACTAGAAATTTGCTTCACAAAATAAAATCTTTCAATTTTACTTCGAAAAATATTGGGTTTCTTGAAAAATAAATCAAGAATAGCATTCTATTAACAATCTTTTCAAGAAAACACATTATATCAAGAAACCAGAAAATACTACGAACGAACTCAAACGTTGTTAAGAAACCAAAACTTTAAATTTGTAGATTTTAAACAAATTTACTTAACCATATCCGTTATGAAAAGAGAAATATGACTAAGCCCTAAGAAATCACCAGCTTGTTTGGTCAATGGAGAAACTAACCTAGGACCCTCAGTAAACCCACCTTTACAAGTACCTGCATTACTTTCAACATAACTCATTTTTGTAAGGGCACCTTCATACACTTGTACTTTAAAATTTGCAATAACATCTTGAACATCATCAATAGCTTGTGAATACAAATCTAAATATACCTTTAGATACATGATCTTTGCCGCTTGTTCTTATTTTCCATCTTTTAAGAGATTGGCACCATAAGAATGAATAGGTCTTGCGTATTGTTGACATGTTTGCATTGATATTACTCCAAGTTCCAAGAGATCTGCATGTTTACACAGTTGGAGTAATATCAATGCAAACATGTCAACAATACGCAAGACCTTACTCATTCTCTTTTAGTCATGAAGTATCTCTATGAGAATTTCATTATGATCATTTGGTTTTCGTACCTTTGCCAATTTATATTGACAAAAGGGGGAGAATTATTGTGTAATTTACACTACAAATACATATGATTTACGGATCATTATGTAAAGGGGGGTGGTTTTCATCGTAAGATGAAGTATTGACTAAGGGGGAGTGATACATATCACCATAGTATTATTGTCAAAGTTGTGATACAATTGGACTTTGATGTTGTATAATAATACTATGATACTGTATAACAATGATTGAGAACAAGCTGTTTTCTTATTGTTATGGCTACGGATCATCAACAACTATGATGCTTAGTTGAACACGTTCAGAATTATTGGAGTACTTGGAAGTGACGAAGATTTCGAGTAATGTTGAAGAACCAAGGAAATCAAGCATTTTGATGAGAAGCTACAAAGTTTATTTATTTTTTAATACATATGTATTGATAGTTTTGTCATTAAAATTGACAAAGGGGGAGATTGTTAGAACCTTCGCTCGGTCGAACTCATAGCGTTGCTATCTCAAGCTTGTTTGTCAAGTTTAGTTGCCAAAACTATAAGTCTTAATTTCTAGTCTACTTAGCTATGTCTCGGATTAGGATAGAATGTGTAGTTGACCTTTAGACTTCATGGCGTTCATCGATTAAATACGAAGAACTACTAAGGGGAGCTTGTGGAACTTCATCAAAAAAGGTATGTGGATACTTGAACTCATCTATCACTTTCGAAGTCTATTTCTATTCTATCTCCTATTAAGACAAAAAGTCGTATAGCTATATAGACTTCAATTTAAATACATTTGATATTTAACAGTTTAACTCGCTTACATATTTCTCAATATATGTGTTGGTAAGCTTTAGCTTTAACCAAGTGCATCTTTTATTCTTGACGAAAGTCAAAGATAATCATGTGAAAATCGCTGGTAACATCTTACATGATTTGTGGAGACAGTCATTTGATATAAACTCGAATGTTTCGTCATTGATCGTTTGATCACTTGAAAATTTCTTTGAAGCTAATAGTTTGTGCGAGACATCTATTCTTGTCTTCTAAGAATTTTTCAATGATTGTAATGGGCGTTTAGAACAACTAACCATTGATTGGATATTACAGCACGATATACGTGCTTGTATGCTAAGCTGTTCTAGATATATTCCAAGTTCCCGGGAACTTAGTATGCATACACGTATGCGTCCTGGTTTAACAATTGAAGTCCGGGAACTTAGTATGCATACTCGTATGTGTACCGTTGTCAGTTCAAGTCAAGGAACTCTAAGTATGCGTACACGTTTGCATACTTGAGTGGGTTATGTTCTAAAATTGGGTTTGTTCATGAACAAATACATTTATAAAATAAGGAATGCAATCTTTTGCAAACCGTAGCTATAATGTTCATGAATTGATTCGAGTGAATCAAAATCGATTTTGCTTCAATTGTGTCTTGTATACTTTTATTAGAACATAAACAATTGAACAACTCTATAACTAGTTTCATTTGAGTCATTTGAACTAGTTGTGATTAAGATGAACAAGGTTGATATGAAAGTTTTTCATATGGCTAACTTCGATTAAATATTCTTGAGCCAACAAAGTGTACACGTTTAGGTACGGTTACCCATATCTAAATGAAGTCATATTCATTTTTGTATAACAAGCTAAGTTCGATCAAACGGTTAAAAGATATTAGCTTGAATCTAATCAGGTTTTCATCTAATGGTGAATATTGAATGTCGTTACCAAGGTAACATTGATTGCAAACCACCGATTTAAATACTACATAAGGAAGAACTCTAGCAACTGGGAAACCTAATCCCCATACCTCCTGTGTGATACTGGTTGAGACTAGAATCAATTCTCCTTTAACCTAGGTTTTTCTAAACCCATTATAGGTTCACGACTTAAAGACTTCATTGGAATTATGAAGCTAGACCCAACTATTTTCTCTGTAATTGCGTGTTTTGATCTTACTTTGTACTATCATATTGAGTACTATCTTCTCTAATATTTTCTCGAGATTCAATATCCGATAGGTAAGATAAAAGTCATAAACATCTTCGTCTCATCGTTTGTGATTCCACAATATCTTGTTCCGCTTCCATACGGTTAAGATCATTGTGAGGTGATTGATATTACTAGGCCGTTCTTCGGGAATATAAGTCCAGTGTATCAATTGGTTCCTGTTCACCTTGATTTATCAAAAGACAAAACAAAAACTCGTAGGTACTTCTGTGGGGGATAGATTTATCTATTCAATATACTTTTCTGTGTGAGATAGATTTGTTTATAAAGTCTTCGACTTTGGGTCGTAGCAACTCTTAGTTATGGGTGAGATCATCTAAGGGAATCAAGTGCGTAGAGTCCTGCTGGGATTCAGAGGCGTAAGGAACACGACTATACCTTAATCAGTATGAGATTGGTTAGGGCTCAACTACATTCCAGTTCGAAGTTAACTCGTAGTGGGCTAGAGTCTGTAGCGGCTTAATACAGTGTGGTGTTCAAATCTGGACTAGGTCCCGGAGCTTTTCTGCATTTACGGTTTCCTCGTTAATAAAATTTCTGGTGTGTGTGTTATTTCTTGTCCGCATTATATTTTCTATATAATTGGAATATCACAGGTTTTACGTAGTTCAATCAATTAGATAATCCAACCTTTGGTTGTTGATATAAATTGATTGGCACTTGACCATTGGTCTTTGGTAACGTTCAAGTTGTTTCTCATATTAATCAGGCTTGCGGATTTCTATCTGTTTGATTTACTAATTACATTGAGAAATAGAGATATAACTCTTGGATGTATTTTCCTTGATTGAGTCTTACTGTCTAGTTGATTCTCTTGGAAATATATTGGAGTTAGTCCATACAAATTGCCGAAACGAAATATTGGGAGTGGTTGTTCGACCCCCGCCTTTTTAATTATAAATTTGGTTACACATGTAATTGATTAAAATACAAATTTATGATAAAAATGCCAGGCAAATTATTTTATTTTTTCCCTAAAATAATAATTTTTTAGTTGATCTCCAAAGATTGGTGGCCTTTGATAATGTTTGGTGTTTTATTCTGACAATTATGTTGAATCTTCATCGATATTTGCAACCATTGATGCAAATATAACACCACTCTGCACGTTTTCCATATTTATAGATATATCATGTCAAAATGTCAAGAACGATCAAAACACAAAACTCATAAAAGGAAGTTAATGATTAAATATCTTTTGGGTTGAAATAGATGGCAAAGATGAACGCTCTAGTCTCATTCTTCTTCTTAGCTCTTTTTGTTTTCTTTGCAGGTAGAGGATAGATTCGCTAGAATATATTTCTTTCTCGTATAATATACATGTATTGTTTTTCTCATTTTCATCAATAGTTACAAATCAGTAGTGATCAAACTTTCCAAAACAATAATGTATGTGCGATATTGGAGGATCCCTTTCTTAAATTCGTATATATTCTTAAAAAGAAAATTTTATTAATATGCAGGTGGGAAAACAATGCAATAATTAAACAAGTGATCTATTAGTGTGGATCTTTTCATTTTATATGGATTTGTAATTTGGCCATTTTAGGCTTAGGGCGGGATGATCGACCGCCCTAGGCCCAAATGCAGAAACCGCAAATGCAGAAAAACCCCGGGACCTAGACCACATTTGAACACCAAACTGTATTAAACCGCTACAGACACTAGGCTACTATCAGAACTACAGACTGAAATGTAGTTGAGACTTCGCGCTCCTTACGCCTCTTGAATCCCATTAGGACTCTGCGTAAATGATTCTCTTAGATGACGTCCTTTACAGCCCAAGAGTTTCTTCAACTCAACTGAAGACTTTAAACCAATCTACCTCCTATGTGATTTTCGTTCTGATCAAAGATCAAGGTGAGGTAGGAAATAGATTGCAATAGACAAAGTCTAGAAAACCTCAAAATCCAGTCTTATAACTCCCGAAGAGCAACCTAGATTAGTATTCACCTCACAAGTCGAAACTTGTGGAATCACAAAGTCTGAGATGAAGATTCTTTGTGATTTCTATCTATCTTTTTTGAGTGAGCAACTCAACAATCAAAACAAGATTAGGATACTCGAACTATCAAGATAAAGATAGTTGGACCTGGCATCACGAATCCCCGGGTGAAGTCTTTTTAGTCGCCAAACCCTAGAAGGGTTTTAAGGAGAGGACGACTCTAGTTTACAACTAGGACACACAAGAATAGTGTCAGGGATTCAAAGATCCCAGTTGTTTGAGGTTTTCCTTTTATATAATTTCAAGGTAAAGGTTGCTTTAGGTTTAAGCTAAGATAGTTTTGGAACCAAGCAATCAATAACCACTGTTATATGAAAAGCATGACTTTAAGATTAACATATGATGAACCGTAACCGAGCCGTGTACAATGACTTGTTCATGTAGGTTAGCCGAAACTACCCAATTGAACGATAAGCTTAACCATTTTCATATAACACTTTAAGACTTTTCTTGAATCATACATATGATCAAAAGTGTCTAGATAGTGTTTTCAGAGAGTTGTTCAAATCCCGATTATCTCATAGAAATGATTCTGATGCATCTGAAACTATTCGACAGGGTAAGTACATGTATTGTACCTATTCGTGAATGTTCTTGTTATAGTGTATGCAGGGTATAGATACCCTTAAGACAAAGATGAGTACGGGGATCTCACGGATCTTTTATAGTATGCGTACCTAATTTGGTTTTGAAACCAACGAATATTCTCCGGTGTGCATACTAGGTATGCGACCCTTTCATGGTTCTCGATCAACATACTTTTTATGGTATGGATATCGGGTATGCGTACAAAAATCATTTTCGAACTATAGCTACGCCGGTACGTTTACTAGGTACATGTATTGCGGCTCTAGATTTACAACATTTCTCCCAGTATGTGAACTGGTATGCCTACTGTCATGTATCCAAATTAACAATAGTTCAATATCTCTCTAATAATCAATATTGAACGTTCCTGAATAACATCAATGATACATATCACTGTTCCGGGCTCAAATTATAAAGTCTTGAATCATAATTAGGTTATAAACAATAAATTATTCTAAACCAAATTCATCAAGTATAAACAAATGTTCTTAAACTTATATAGTCATATTTTTAGAAGATATTCAAGATAAACTTAACTCGAAATTTCTATTATGCATTTCTTGTCTAATTTAGTCATGCGACAATGTCTCAAAGATAGAAAGGTGAAAACTTGAGATATAGGTGGTTTAGTATTCACTTAACTTTTGATGTTGAAGTTCTCCAAAGCTCGTTGATCTTTTCCTTCAAATTTGTAGAAACCAGTGATATCAGAATCTCAACTACACACTTCTATCATAATCCGAGATCGACTAAATGTAGACTAGAAATCAAGATATAGTTTTGACAAATAAATTTGACAGCAAGCTTGAGATAGCAACACTTGTGAGTTCGACCGAGCAATGCTTTAACAATCTCCCCCTTTGTCAATTTTAGTTAGTGACAAAACAATCAATACATATGGATTAAAAGATAAAGCTTCAAAACTACAGAATCCACCATGCTTGATTTCCTTGGTTCTTCAACTCCTTGAATTCTTCGTTACTTCAAGTTGAAATGATTCTGAACGTTTTTAACTCAGCATCGGTGTCGTTGAAGATCCGTAGCGATAACAACTTTGAAAAGAGATTCAATCGTCGTTTTATAAAGAAACATAGTATTATTATCTTCTGCAAAGTTCAATTGTATCACAACTTCGAAGTAATACTACGGTGATATGTTTCTCCCCCTTAATCAATACTTCCATCTTTTGCATAATAGTGAAACCTATAGATATTGATTCATTCCCCTAACATAGTGATCCATAAACCATATGTATGAAGTACGAAACTACTAATTAATTCTCCCCCTTTTTGTCAATAAAAATTGTCAAAGGTCCGAAAACTATGGGATCGTAATGAATTCAATCAAAAGATACTCCAAGACTTAAAGGAATTACATATCAACTTTTATTAAGATGATATCACAGAGTATAAAATACTTAACTCTCATCTAGGAGATTTAATATACAAGCATCCCCTGTAAATTCCACATCCACTCTTCCCACAAAGATATAGCGATTAAGCACAAGCTCATTTAAGACCTCTCCCCCATTTGATGTCATTCCCAAGAGAACAACATGAGTGACCTTACTTTAATGGAAAAAAAAATTGTTGGATAGTAACAAATTATATGGATTTGTATCTCGAACATCGACATAAATTGATCTCAACGCCGATTCGAACAAAGAGATAATTTTAATCGGTATGACTCAACATAAGAAAATCTTACGAAGTTGATAGTGCGATAATAACACGAAGTGTGATCACGAGTGTATAATTCTTTGAAAAATTCTCACAAAGTTTGTTCTAATAAATTTAACTTAGAGCATAGATGAGATATCGTTCAATTCACATAAAGTAAAGGAGGCATACATCTCATAAGACTTTGCAATACATTAAACCAATAATGATTAAATACTTGCAAGTTTATCTTCCAAGAACTGTGGAATTTAAATAAATAAATATAAAAACATGCAAGATGAAAATTGTTGGAAATAGCTTGTGTAATCACAATATTTGTTATACGAAACCCTAGTTAACCTTCTTGAATGCAAGAATAAATTTTCACAAGAAGTTTCCTAGTAATGTACCAGGTTATTTTTGTTATCCTAAGCGGAGAATTCCTTTTAATTGTTGAAGAACTCATTAATGATAGGATCATTCAGTCCTTCCAAGTCTTGAAATGTCAGTTAACTCATTGAGTTCTGCTCTCAGATTAAACAAGGTAGTTTTAGACTGAGCCATAACGTGTTCATAGTGAGTTATCATATCCAAGGAGAGATTGATTCGAGATTTCACAAAGATTCCTCTTAGACACAAAGTTCCCTCACCGCAGAACGAAATCATAATCCTGACAACAAATAGATAAAAGACAAGTTGAGGTAAAACCTTTTTCTTCACCAAGTGATTTCTTCTTTTCTGATCTTTGATGAATTGATTCCTTTACATAGATAAACGTTAACAGCTTCTACTGCATCCTTTTTGGTGATACCTCTAGTTACAGGAGCCATTGGAGTATATATCTTCAAAAAGAAAAGAATAGGGAAGTAACCCTAAATAAGAGAAATGACCATCCTTAAGAAGGTCAGTGAGCATGTGTGGATTTAGTATAAACTTGCCGTCTGTGAGCCATAAAATACACAAATTTTGATGACCTTTTTATATTTTTAATTATGCTAATTATTAGTAGCTTTTCCTCACGAAAATGGATTGAAACATATTCTTAGCTCAAGTAAACAAGGTTTAGAGCACAAGAGATAATAATTCAAAAATATGGACTATTAAAAGGTGATGGAACACAAATATACATTCTTGATTTTGGAGCTGGCTCAACAAGATCACATACACCGATATCTCTATGAGACATTTTACGTTAAAAATTATCAATCATATAAAAGTTCAAGTCAGCTTGAGTAACCTTGCCATCACAAAGAGTATCGTGATTTTCATGCAAGGCCCATTTTCTCAAGCAAAAATATTGAGGATGCACCCATTACTACAATCAAGTAGTGATGGGGTGAGTTGGACACTTACCACTTGAGTCACTGGGTGACTTAACAAGGTTATTAGTGTATTCAAGAGTCTTGGCTTTTCTGGTTCTTTTTCTTCGTTTATCTCTCTTTAGCAATGAAGTTCCCGAAAAATCCTTGAATAACTAATTCATTCTCTGTATGTCCTTCTGAAGTTTAACAATTTTCTTGCCATTCATCTTGAATTTTCAACACTTCTCTTGCACGTGATTCTTACTTCCGCAAAACAAACAATGAAGAAAGGGTTCGTCTTTAGAAGATTTGAATACCATTTATCAACGAACTGTTTCCAATTTACATGAATCGGCAGGGATAAAATATTTGTTGGTGATTGAGGTCTTGCTTGTGAACCCAATACCATTAGTGTTACCAAAGAACTTTTGCCCAAACAACATAGCTGAGATTTTGTCTGTGCTTCCCGAGAGACTTTGTAGATCACACTCGAGGGTATCAATCTTATTTTCCTCTACAGACATTGTTCTAGTGAAATTCTCATTAAGTTTCTCCAACTCTAGATTTTTCACATGAAGAGATGATTCGATTTTTTCCAAGGTTTACATCAAACGGAGGTTCTCTCGGTGAATTTCCTCACTTTTATTCAAAAATTCAGAATCTCCTTTTCTGACTCGGAAACAGAATCCAAATCAGAATCAACATATATTTATGCACAAGAATTTTTTGTCTGATTTCCAGAAGTAAGCTAATCAGGGTTATCAAGTGAAACTATGAGAGGTTTATTTCTTTGAAGAAAACTCCGTCTTGAATATATAAATCATCTCGAGTCTCGGTTCGGGAGTCCCGTTTATCGATTATTTGTTCATTCTTAGGATATTTTTGACTTGCTGTGTGACCATATATATATTTTCTTCATCGTGATAAACACAACATTCATCATCCCAAGACAAGCTTTCCTTCAAAGAAGTTAAACTTGTTTTGGTAGCGTCTTCAAGTGCAAAAGAGCTATCTTTAGCCATACCGTGCTCGTGATCAAATATTTTCAACTTCCTAACGAGACTATTTCTGGAAAGGGTTTCAAGATTATTTCCTTCCATGATAGCATGTTTCTTAGACTTGTATCTTGTTGGTAAAGATCAGAGATTTTCATCAGAATGTCCTTTTGGGGAATAGTCTTCCCTAACGCATAACATGCATTAACAATTCCGGACACCTTTTGATTAAACTCATCAAACGAATCTTCATCATACATACGAAGATTTTCCCGAGTCATAATTTAGGTTTTGAAGCCTAGATCCTTTTTCTGAGGTATCTCCTTCAAATACGATTTCTAAGATATCCAAAGCATCTTTAGATTTAGTGCACGATGTCACATGGTACTGAAGATCTTGGCTTATAGCGTGGATAATAGCATTTAAACCGTCAGAATTATGCTTTGGAGCATGTATCTCGGTTTCACTATATTATGCTAAATCCTTCGCAACAAGTGTTTCCGTCTCTACAAGTTTAAAATAATCAGAAATGCACATGCTTGTAAAAGAAATGCATAGCAATTTTTTACCATAAGTAATTTGTGTCATCGCGATCAAGCGGTACGTTTATCGATATTGCACTCATGTCCATATATATAGTCGATTGCTTCAAACACAGACTTGTTAGGTCTTAAACGTGTTTGCCTTTCTCGATACTAATTGAAAACGTGTGGGGTACCAAAATAAACCACCAACTTTTTCTTAGGCAACTCCGTATGGACTAAACTCGAAAACAATTCGATAGTTCAACTTAATGAATCTCAATCAAGGAATTATATGAAGAGCTTATATCTCTTTCACTCACAATCGAAAGTTAACGAAGTCATTAGTGAACCCGATTATGTGTGAGAGTACTTGGACGATTCCAAAGATCAATATCCAAGAATCAATCAAGTCGTATCCAACAAACAAAGATGGATGTATCCACTTTGATTGATTAACGTACAACTTTGTGATATTTCAATTATAAAGATAAACAATATAATGCGAAAAAAAGAAATAACAGACACCATAAATTTTGTTAACGAGGAAACCACAAATCTTGAAAAACCCCAGGACCTAGTCCGATTTGAACACCAAAGCGTATTAAACCGCTCTGAGACACTAGCCTACTATCGAAACTTGATTTGGAATGTGGTTGAGACCTAATTAAACCGTCACAAAGAATGCGGTTGCATTCGCGCTCCTTACGCCTCTTGAATCCCATTAAGACTCTGCACAGAATCGATTCCCTTAGCCGACGTCCTTTACATCCTAAGAGTTTCTTCAACTCAGCTGAAGACTTTAAACCAATTTGCCTCCCACAGATAAGCCTATATGTGATTTCCGTTTTGATCAAATATCAAGGTGAGGAAGGAAATCGATTGGGATAGACAAAGTCTAGCAAACCTCAAAATCCGGTCTTATGATTCCTGAAGAGCATCCTAGATTATTATTCACATCACAATTCGAAACTTGTGGAATCACAAAGTCTGGGACGAAGATACTTTGTGATTTCTATCTATCTTGTTTGAGTGAGAAACTCAACAATCAAAACAAGATCAGGATACTCGAACTATCAAGATAAATATAGTTGGACCTGGCATCACGAATCCCCATGTGAAGTCTTTTTTAGTCGCTAAACCTAGAAGGGTTTTATGGAGAGGACGAATCTAGTTTACAACTAGGACACACACGAATAGTGTCGGATTCAAAGATCCCAATTATTTGAGGTTCTCCTTTGATAGACTTTCAAGGTTAAGGTTGGTTTAGGTTTAAGCTAGCTAAGATAGCTTTGGAAACAAGCAGTCAATAATCACTGTTAGATGAAAAACTTGACTTTGAGATTAACATAGTAGAATATACACTCTGGTTAGGATGAACCGTAATTGAACTATGTACAATGACATGTTCATGTAGGTTAATGAAACTACCCAATTGTACGATAAGCTAACCATTTTCATATAAAACTTTAAGACTTTTCTTGAATCACACATATGATCAAAAGTGTCTAGATAGTGTTTTTAGAGAGTTGTTCAAATCTTCGATTATCTTATACAAATATTTCTGATGCATTTGAAACTATTTGACAGGGTAGGATGGTTCTCAAGCTCCCATCTTTATTTGAGGGGGTGGGTGGGGGGTATCAACCCCTGTAAATCCCAGGTTATTGTAACCAGGTGTAGTTCTTTGGACTACTGTTCTATCTTATCAAACTTGTTCACTATCTGTCTGCAGGTTCTTGTTTTGATTGTAATATCTCAATTTGGAGTTCTTGTTTTGATTGTAATATCTCAATCTTATCTTTAAGTGGAGTAGTTGGCTTTGATGTATGTTCTTCAAATTTTGATGTTATTTTGTCCCAAGTCAGTCATGTAATTAATTCCGATTATATGTCGGCTAAACTCCTGTAACTTAAGGTTTATCTATTTAAAAAAAAAAGACACAAACTTATGTTACAGTTTTTAACCACACTACATGATATAAAAGGTAAAAATGGAGCTTGGTGGATGGAGTCTGCCAATAACAATGTTAGATGACCGTCCAACCTTCGAGGTCTCATCCTAGTTTGTTGATACTCAATGTTTGTGTAGTGCACTAAAAAGAATATACAGAGCATTTTATTCCAACGTCACTCTTAAATCGCTTTCGTAGAAACATATAGACATTAGACAGTATCTTTAGAGCAGTTCCTATGGAATGAACAAATTCCAAGTTTTTTCATTTTGCTCCCACTATGGAATGAACAAACATGAAAAATGGATATTCAAGTCAATATATTTGTTGATTTGAACACCGAGATGGACAAACCAGCGCGCGATTGATGGAACATCGGGCGACCGTGGCAGCAACGCGCGGTTGAAGCAAAAACGCTCGCGGCTCTTCTTCAAACGCCCGCGACTCTTCCTCCAACGCCCATTGCAATTCCCAACAAATATTTTACTACTTTTTTACTCCCTTTATCCTATTTTATCTCACTTTATCATATTTTCTCTCACCAAATATATTATTTTATATTTTAACTTTATCCTAAAAAATATTTTATATTAAAAAATAATAATAGTGGGACTCTAGAAAACTAAATATGTTGATTTTGCCCTGCTTTACCATAATGGAGAAACCCGTTTGGCCATCCACGTGGAACATTACCATAGGAATTGCTCTTAGCCACGAGATATTTGAGCAAAAGTCAAAAACAGAGAAGTTGTTACTACAAGTCTTATTAAACCTGGCGAGATTGGGGTATACCCAATAAGACAAAATCGGGTCATTTTTAAGTAAAACCAAGCCACCCCTTAACCTTGTTTTTTCTAAATGGCTAATATGCCCTTGGTTAATTAACACTAAAATTCTGATTAGGTTAATTAATTGAGTTTAGATTAAAATTTTCAAATTATGAATTTAGTAGATTAACCTTTTGACCCGTCTTATGAGTTCGATTTCGATCCAAAAATTTTGGTTTTGAAAATGCATAAGGCCGGCAAGGTCGTGGTTTGAATAAGGCTGCCAGGCCGGATATCATAGGAATGGTCAACTTTGAATAAGTTGTCGATCGCTCTTCCGCCGGCATGGTCAACTGTGAATAAGCTGCCAACCAGATATCCGCCGGAATGGTCCTCGGATGAAGAACACGCCGACTATCTTGGGCAGCAATCTTACGGTCGGCATGTAAATATTTCCTACCCTTCTGGCTATCTTAAAGTCGGCATGCAAAAAAAATACAACATTGCCGGGAATATGGAAATTAAAGTCGGCTATCTTAAAGTCGGCATATGGAAGATGTAATTTACTTTATTCATGCAATTTTGGTTACTACATTGATTGAAACATAAAAACCTAATCCTTGTCGACGGAAAAATGAATGCACTTAGCATGTGCATCAAGCCTTTGAACCCCTAGGCGACCCTATTGGACGAGTTATAGTCTCGTGAGGGCTTACATAGAGGTATACCCACAAAACCTACACTAAAACTTTTAAAGCCATCAATTTTCCTCCGACGAAGACGATACATCATCCAAGTATTCCGGGTTATCCACCGGGATTCTTTCGGCCAAGAAGTGATAGCTTGCATCGAACGCGAATACTTCCCCCTTTACCTCCAAGTAGCGCCCTTTCACGACTTCATGCTTCAAAAACACAAAAACATTTGTTAATGGTGTTTCAACAACATGGGCTGCGAGAAAAAATACCACAAAATTACTTACAAATTGTGCAATGGACAAGGTGAAGGGGCGAGTGTTAAAAATCCGAGGTTGGAGAGATAAAAAAGCAAGTATCGCGTTTTTGATAACAAGGTGCCTATCGTGCACTTGTTGAACACTTCTTGCGTTAGGATTCCCAAACTCTTGGCTAAATTTATTGTGTACCCTAGCCCAAAAGGTTGTGGAATCCACCCTTTCAGAGGACTGCCTTCGAACTCTAGTCTCCGCATACCAAGCTTTGGTGATTGCCAAATCTTCATTAGAATCAAATGAAGCCATTTCTTGTGTGTAGAGAGCTATTGGGTGAGTTAGATGGAGTGTGTGATGATATGAGCTTTGGAGAGTATATGCAAATAGTTGTGTGTTGTTTTTTGGAGATAAGTAGTGTATTTATAGGATGGTGCCCAAATTTGGCTGTTATAGTGTCCAAGTACAAGTGAATCAATGCAATTGTACTTGCAAAAATTTGAATTTTGAACCCGCCGGCGGGGTCGTAAATTTGCTACAATGCCGGGGTCGTAAAACGGCCGGAAATGTATGGGTTCATTAACATGCCGGCCAAAATACCGCCGGCATTTTCTAATTTTGTTTCCCTCCCGACCTTACATGATTTTAGGCATCAGAAGAATTTTTTTTTTTTTCAAGATATGGCCGGCAGGGTCTCTATTTTGGTACCCTTCCGGCTACAAAAATGCCGGCTTAGTAGGAATCATATTACCTTGCCGGCCCTAGTAACTACACAATTTTTTGTTGACAGGGCTAGTGATCGACATTTCACAACCTTGCTCTAGGCCCGGGGACAGCCAGACAGGGGTAGCTTAAAAAAGCATGCCTAAGCAAATGTATTGACACTTTATATAGCTAAACAAACCATTCATTCAACAACTAGAAATCCAACATTTTTTGTCCAAAATACGAAAACATGTCCCATAAACCGTAAAAAAACATTTGTCCACACTATTAACTTAAACATTTGTCCACCACAACATAAAGAAATAAACTAGGAAAGCATTCATTGGCCACGACCACGACCACGACAACCACGACCCCGTTTTGGAACACTACCTTCACCACCACGACCACTGCTGCTACCTTCACCACCACGAGCACTATGAGTCCTCTTTTTATCAGCCTTTATCTTGGCTTGTGCTTCCTTCATAGCTTTTCTTCCGCCTTTACTTGACTTTGAAGTTGCTTGAATAATAGCTGGGCATCCTCATTGTCAACATTGCAAGCATAGTCAATGTGCTTGATTTGCACAGGTTATCCTTTATCTTTCACGCAACACAACACCCTCACAAAGGTCTTCAACTGATCCTTATATATTCAATTAAACAACAAACAATTAATAGAATGATTCGGTAATGCAATCAATCTTAAAATAGTAAGAGCAACTCTAAAATACTTACAAATATCTTAAGCAATGTTGCTGGATCTTTTGATTCCATTCTTATGAGCCAGTTCTTCAGTAGTCATTGGCCTAATCACAGTAGGACGAGCCCAACCCAAGTACCATGCCATGTATTTCTCAGTAGCTTCATGACCGGTGGTCACCTCGTCCAAAAGACTCACATCGATGTTACGGCCCGTCTATCGTCCCAATGTTCTTGAGTTGGCGTGGATCGTAAGAGACATTAATAGTTTTTTGGGAGGTGGTGCGGTCATCCCGGTTCACAAGAAGAACGACTTATCTTCATCGAAATGAGGTTCTTCTTGACGTAACCCAATTGTCGCATTACCCGATGTGGATCGTACATTGAAAATCCTTCAAACACAGTCATCAAGGGTCCATAGTATAATGCAACAACTTCATTTCTCCTTGGGGTTAAACCTTGATTTCTATCCTCTCGATAAGGATCAAATATCACCTCTTCCGCAGTCAATTTGTCGATGGCGTCTCTGAGTTTCATAAGATTTTACGGCATTTCCTTATCCCGAGTACCCTTAAAACTGTACCTTTGCGCTCTTGGCAAATGAACCGGAACACTGTTATCCACTTTGACGTAAGAGTTGTCTTTGAACAAAGAAGGGAAGTGCTCATATATCCAAACCTATGCAAAAAGAAAAAAAGTTTAGTAAGAACCTTATCTTACGAGAATTTTGCGAATATAAATGTTATAGACTATAAAATTACATGTAAGAGACATGTGTTTCCGTTAACTTGCTTAGTGAGTACCCTAGAACATTTTTGTCAACTCATTGATCAAGAAGGTGACCACCGCAAAGATTACCCCAAGAATACCCACGCATCTCATGTAAGGGATCCAATAGTTGCAAGTAAGCGGCCTCGACTTAGTTTAGGAACTGTCGGGGAAGATACATTTGCCCAGGGTGTATAGCAAATAAGCGGTCGCGGTAGCATTTATTTGCACCGGGTGCACCATTCCTTCCCTATCAAGTATTTCCTGAGTCTTCCATAATTTTTCCATCAACTTCTTCATATTAAACTTCTTGGTTAGTCGATCATCCTTCTTGTCAAGAACATCATCCATCTGAACCTGACTCTAACCGAACAATTTCTTGCTCAATTCGTAAATCTTCCCGAAAGAAATGGCATTATAGAATCCCTCAGTGACTGCTTTTCCATCAACCTCGAGGCCTAGAATTTGTTGAGCATCATCGAGAGTTATCGCCATCTCACCGAATGGGAATAACAGAGTATCAGTCTCTCCGTAGAACCTCTCACACAATGCAGATACGGTAACTTTATCATGATCAATATTCGAACTCTCCACCGCAAGCCACAACCCGGAGTTCCTCACAATCACTTTCACCTCCTCACATTCCATGTCAAGATCCCAAGTATGAGTCACTGAACACGAAGCTTGGCGCCTCATGAGACGGATGGCATGCTTGTGATCCTAAATACCAAAAAAAAAAAAATGAAAAGAAATACAAACACTTGACGCAAATTTAATTAAGATAGTTACACACTTGAATAAATAACAAAGACGGATTAAGATTACTTACGATAGTATTATGGACCGTACATGCCCATGAGTCTTTGTATCCAAAAAGAACATCTCCACCATCTGCTGGGGTCCCTTTTGGAGGCTCACCTTCTTTCAGTGCAACCATCAAGTGTTTGGGAGGCATGTGAGAATCAGCCGGTTTAGTGATCACCCTCTTCTTCATTCCGGTTGAAGTAGAAGCCGAAGCTTCGGTGGCTTGAACAATAGCTAGAGTTTGTTCTCCTTCTCCTTCTCCATCTCGCATCTCCTTCTTGTTCCTCTTCCTCTTCAACAATTTCATCTTCGATGATATTCTTACCTTTATCTCCATTACCATCATCATCATTACCTCCTCCAGCCTCAGGCATGTCTTGATCACCATCATCATCATCATTGTTACCTCCTCCAGCAGCCGGATTGGTTTCATCAACATCATCATCATCACCTCTTCTACCAGATGGAATAAATTGGTCTTCATCTAGAGTCTCGTCTGAATCACTGGGTTCAGATAGTGGTTCTAAGACCTTTGTCGTTCCCGGCACAACATATACCCCTCGATGTTTTGAAGACAAGAGTTTATCACCAACACGAGGAGGGTTTGAAGGAGGACTAAGAGCTGCTTTCTTCAAAGTTGCTTTCTTCTTTGCCATTTGCAATCTGAACAAGAATAATTCAGAAAAAAAAACATCAAAGGCCCGCAGGGTAGACATATACAACATATCCGGCGGAAAAATGGCCGGAAAGGTCGACCAAAAGATGAGTGCCGGCTAAGCCAAAGCCGGCAGTGTATCATCAAAATAGCCTTCCGGCTCACAAAAAAATATAGGATTTTTCACTAAACTGGTCGGAAAGGTCCATTTCCACACATCGCCGGCTGACAAACAACCGGAATGGTTTTATATAAATACCCTTCCAGACGCAAAAATTCTAGGCATCAGGAAACATTCTAAACAAGTAGCAGGAAGGGTAAACAATAATAAGATGCCGGCTTCATTAAAAAAAAAGACGACGGAATGGTATACAGATGAATAACCTGCCGGCCCTGCTAGTAGCAGTTACAGAAACTATACAGCCGACAAGTTCTTCAACCTTATACCCTCCCGGCCAAACCCTAACTATGAAAACCCGGAAAGGTCGATAACAAAAAACCTTGCCGGCATCGCAACTGCCAATTCACAAATTCGAATTTTCTGACCTAATTTGACATGCAAACATGAAATCAAAGTACTAGAGTGAGTTTAAACAAGCCATTACTTTCTTAAGCGCACAATTTCACGTGTTTCAGCGGGTTCAATTTCTTCTTCTTCAACCGTTTTTTTCTTCACTTTTTTAGCAACCAAACTTGCAATTCCTGGGTTATATTCATTGGGTTTTCGATTAGTTTCTTTCATACGAGTTGCCTTCTTCCGTGGTGGATCCATTGATGAAGATTAATCGGAGTTTTGAATCGACGATTTTAACGAATTGATCGACGAGTTTTGGTGGTGGGGGGGGGGGGGGGGTGATGGAGTCGGTAGGGTTGTGCAGGAGGAGAAGAAGAGAAGAAAAAGATGAAATGAAAAGATTAAAATTGATTTAGGGTAATAGGTTTTTAAAGGAAAAGGGTAGTTTTGTAACTTACCCATTAAGACTCCCCCTAAAACCCACAAAAAGTGTCCCTTTAAAATTGGGTATACCCCAATTAGTTTGTGTATACCCCAATCAAGCAAGGTTATTAAATAGATAGGGATAAACATAACGAGATAGAGAAATGATGGGGACATGATCCCTCTCCACTGAAGTTTGCAACAAATCTGCAGCTTGATCAAACTTGAATTGGTGGACTATACCCTAATCTTGATCTTGCAATATCAAATTCTAGAATACTTAAGCGCATCTGATAACCACCAATAACAATTGAAGTCTGTAAGTACACTTATTTATCTCCCTCACCACGTGTACTAGCAAAGCCCACGTGGAGGCCACGTCATAAAAGTAGATGACACGTAAGGGCATCCATAGGATCTAGACGGCGTGCCATCTGTCAAGTTCAACGGTCGAAGATGAAGGAGCATCAGAGGGAGGTATCCCCACGTAACACCAAAGAGCTACTCTGCTACATTTACCTCATCACGAGGTGAGGCATAATCAACGGCTGGGGAAGGTCCAACTGACACGGACGTGACAAGGGAAGACTGACACCGCCTGGCGCGGACTGGACCGCCTGGCGCGGACTGGACCGCCCCAACCACTCGCATTTAATGCTGCTCAGGGGGCACGTGTCAGATAACCAACGGAGAGAGCAGGGGCTGGTCAGCGTAATGAACGTAGAAATATTAGAAGACGCGGAATGACAAGCTAGTCCGCGGACTATGCACAGAACACAAGAAGATAAGATCTCAACAACTCTTTTCCAAGGGACCCACCTAAATTAGCTGTATATATACGTCCCTTCCAAACATGAAGAGGGGGACACGAGGAGAGAACTAGAGAATAGGAGAGATCAGAGAGAGAAGTAAGTATGAACACCAACCTATGGGTTCGATAAACACAGTCTTGCGACTATTCTTGTAACCATTTACTACATAGTGAATACCCCGCATCCGTGGATGTAGGCTTTAGTGCGAACCACGTAAATCATTGTCTCCTTTACATTTAGCACTCGTATATCTTCATTTATATGTTCATTCCTTAGATCTATTATTGATAGATGTTGATGAGATCGTGACAAACCCGCGGGGTTTGGAATCAATGAATCAACCTCTATCTATGTATTTGATATTCATAACTTAATGCGTGTATTCAATTCATGCGAAGATTGTTTGCGAACATGGGAATGCCTACGTGATTTCCGTGTTCACAATATGGCGCTAGAAATGATTTATTTCTTCCCGTGGCTTTATAGCTTCTACCTCAAAAAATTTTACTTAGAACATATTGATCCGTGTTTAAACTCATTTTTCGCACATATCTCGTATTCTTTGTACTTTCTACCAGCAGATCTGGGTCTTTTACACCCTAAAACTAGCAGATCTGTGGTTTGGGCTATTTTTCGCACATATTTATGTCCATTACATTTACTACCAACAAATCTGGGCGTTGTACAACTTCTAACCAACGGATCTATGTTTTAACTAATATTTCACACATAATTTCCACCAATAGATCTGGGTTTTTCTTTTTTGCAAAACAACAACCCATGGACCTTATCCCAATTAATTCCGCACATCCGTCTGTGTTTTTCATATCATTCGCTAAACCGATAGCCCGAGTACAATCTTTGCCAACTAGAAATCGAATTCATGAAATAAGGTTCGAACTAACAGCTAACCCGTGCACTCTTTGTCTCGGTTTACTTCCATGCTCTATCTACAGAAAATATTACAATGGAAAAGAACAAAGATACAGGGAAGACAAAGGTACCTTCAAAAGAGGCACCTAGGACTACGCCGTAGTAACAAGGAGCAAACATGAAGGGCGCGGACTCGTGGTAGGGGACAAGACGCAGAATGGAGCGGAAAGCACATTCCTTTCGGATGCGGGCATCATTGCAATGGAAGCAAAGAAGGCCGCGGCGGCAAAAGCGCTACACCTACCGAAGGAACTTCTCAAGTGGTCGCCTCCAAAGTGACAACTACAACCAGTGCCTACCGAACCTCGAGAAAGAGTGCAGAACCGTAATCGTAACCCTCCTTAGGGATGCCGCAGACTAATGAACAAAACGTACAACTGCACGCAGGATCCTACGGAATGATCGAGCCGGGTAGACGGCTAACAGAGGAAATCAACACCGCGGCCCCCGAGGGACAAGCTCAGGTACAGATAGGAACAAATCAGAATCAAACCAGTCAAGGCAGATTTTAGCGCAATTAGAAGAGCTAAAAAGGAATCCACAGACATACGCGGACGCTGGGTGGCCTTACTAGCCCAAGAGAACCGGCAATTAAGAGAGAAGATCCTCCAAAGCGCGGATCTAGAGAATCAGCAGACGAGGCTAACTCTGGGTGCAGAATAGAGACCAGGAGGATGATCCTCGAAACATCCTGCGGTAATCAATCAAAGAGGAATACCCCAAAGAGGTGCGCGGAACAATAGAAGGTCTGACCCAGACTACCATCCGGACACTTCAGACTACTATGATGAAGAGGAGGCGACGACATCACAACCTACAAGGAAGACGCGGTCTTCTATTCAGGAAGAGCACTGTTTGGCAATGGAGAGTCTTCGCGCAGAAATGCTAGCAGAGATCAATCAAATCAAGACCAGCAAGGAGGTGGAAGACTAGAACAGGTCATGAAGGAGGCCAACACTACCCCACTAGCACAAATAGTTGGCTACGGCTACCATACCGCGTAAGTGTCCTGGCCCCATCCTTTGAGTGTTACGACGGATCCACGGATCCCGCCGCCCATCTACGATATTACAACGGGTAATGGCGAGATGGGACCATGATGAAGCTATACTTTGCGAGATACTTTCCTTCAAGCCCGAAAGGATCCGCGTTATCTTGGTTTGATAACCTCAAGCCCGGGATGCATTGATTCGTATGATCGCCCATCTGAAAAATTCTTGGCCACCTACATGTATAACAAGGTTGTGAACACAGGGATGGACAAGCTCTTCTCGCTTGCAATCAAATATAAGGAGTCCATTCGAGAATACACGGATAGATGGCACAAGATATGTCAAGCCATAGGACATGTGGACCCCGTGGTGAGTATTAACTGTTACAAATGGGGACTTGACAGGATGAGCCCATTGTTTGTCGAAATCCACGGCACCACCCCAACCACAGAGGGAGATTTGAGGATAATCATCGAAAAACACGCGAGATTGGAAGAAATTCAAAGAGAGAACCCAAGAGCACAGGCTCAACGACCTCCACGGACAAACTACGCGGAACAAGCTAACAGATCCAGCAGACACGAAAAGGATCAGAAAGATGACCACAAAAGGAGTGGTAGAAAATTTGAAGACCGGGTCACACGAAACTCAATACCGCCTACACACGCATCTTAAAGGAAATCAAGGACCGCGAAAACTTAGACGGCCCCGGTCTAAGGGGAAGCAACCACCGGCCTCGAGGAGTCCAAAGAGTACTTGTGATTTCCATCGCTTTCTACGGGCATCCAACAGAGAAGTGCAAAAATCTCAAGATAATGATACAAAAGCCGATAGATGCATGGGATCTCAAAAACTACGTAGAGAAGGTCAGGCGGAAGACGAGAGCCAAACACAAAGAAACAAGGTCCAATTGCCCCAGGGTAATCGCACACCGAATACTATATCCGCTCGGAAAACAAAGAACCAACCCTAACCGCACAAATAGGGAAAAGATTGAGGAAGCAATTTGAAGACTATTGTGAGCTTTACAATTTAGACGGAGAAGAAGTGGAAGAGCACGAAGAATGGATGGACGCACCTCTAACCTTCGAGGCTGAGGACATTGAGGATGACATGGAAGATCACAACGATCCTTTGATCCTCACTTTGCCAATCACAGGATGCAACATAAAGAAAATCCTCATTGATGGAGGGAGCTCCGTAAATGTCCTGTTTTACGATACCTTCAAACGTATGGAACTTAATGACGAGCAACTCTTGACCTTGCACTATACCATCTATGGGTTCAATGGTACGTCTACGAAGCCTCTCGGGGATATTATTTTGCAGTGTAGACGCAGTCCCATGAAAGTTGACGCCGCTTTCGGTGTGTGGTGAACACGCCTTCACCCTACAATGCCATTATTGGACGAAAATGGGTCCACAAGCTTAAGGGAGTCGCATCCACATACCATCAATACCTCGGGTTTCCTACTCCTTTAGGGGTAATGGAGATCGGGGGTGATCAAGTTTCGCAAAGGAATGCAGTGCAATGCAAATACAACTCAACAATGAAGAGGATGAGAAAAGAAGAACCATGGGGGCTCGGAACAAGGCAACATCCAAAGACAAAGCCATCAATGAATACTTGGATGGAACCTCGGGAAGAGCTTGTCCAAGGGGAACTCCATAGGAAACCGGAAGCATCAACATCAATCGCTAACCAGGATACTCGCGAACAAAGAATCCGAGCCTACCAAATAGCAATTAAAGAAAGTTCCTCACACGGGGGAACCAAAACCCACATTCACATCCTTGGAAGCGGTGAAGGAAGTTAACATAGGAACGGAGGAGAATCCAAAGAAGATCAAGATAGGAACTCTAATGGACGAAGAACGCGAAGCCTCGCCGGTAAAACTACTAAAAGAATACGCGGACATCTTCGCGTGGAAACTATCCGACATGCCGGAATAGATCCGAAAATCAGTACAACATGAAATGCGCATTAAACCCGGCACACCCCGGTAAGACAAAAGATACGAAAGGTGGCTACGGAATATCACAAAGCCGTAGAAACGGAGTCGCGAAAGCTATTGGAGGCTGGTTTCATAAAAGAAGTCAAATATCCTACTTGGATCTCTAACATGGTAATAGTACCAAAGAAGAGTGGTGGGGTCAGAATCTGCATCGACTTCACCAACTTGAACAAAGCGTGCCCTAAGGACAGTTATCCACTACCCAACATTGATCAACTAGTCGACGCAGTAGAAGGATACGAAGAGCTATCATTCATGGACGGATACTCCGGGTACAATCAACTATTTTTAGCAGAGAAGAAGATCAACAACATACGGCATTTTACACACCCCACGGCCTATATTGCTATGTGAGGATGCCTTTCGGACTCTTAACGCGGGAGCAACATACCAAAGGATGGTCGATGCTATTTTTAAACCATGGATTGGCAGGACCTTGGAGGTCTACGTTGATGATATGCTCGTAAAAAGCAGATTGAAGAAGAACCATCACCAAGACCTGAGGGAAATTTTCGAAGCTATGAGAGAACACAATATGAAAGTAAATCCGGAAAAGTGCACCTTCGGAGTAACATCCGGAAAATTCCTTGGGTATCTGGTGACAAAACGGGGCATTGAAGTAGATCCCGCAAAAATCCGAGCCATAGTAGACATGCCATCCCCAAAGAACCTAAAAGAAGTACAAAAACTCAATGGATCTCTAGCAGCTCTAGGAAGGTTCATCTCGAGGTCCTCGGATAAATGCAAACTCTTTTTCAACATACTAAAGAAGGGGACGAAATTTGAGTGGACTGCAGAATGCGAAGAAGCCTTCCTAGGCATCAAAAAATATCTAGCGGAGATCCCTATCCTTCAGAAACCTGACCCTGACGAAGTCTTAGAATTATACATTGCAGCAACAGACGATGCGGTAAGCGTCGTACTGGTCTAGACCCACACAAATGAGGAGCAGCCAATCTACTATGTCAGCAAGACCCTGAATTCCGCGGAAAGAAACTACACAAGAATCGAACAACTGATTTTAGCCATCGTATGGTCTACCTTAAAGCTGAGAACGTACTTGTTAACACATGACATACGTATCCCATGTCGAGCACCCTTAGAAGCAATCCTCAAAGGGGCAGGAAAGGTAGGACGCATAGCAAAATGGAGCACGTACCTCGACCAATTCAACATCCACTATGAACTTCAACACTCTCAGAAATCGCAAGTGTTAGCAGACTTCCTAGCGGACCTACCCCTGGACAACGAAGAAGAGGTGCGCATACAAGGATGGAGGGCCGCGGGCGCCCCAGAAATAGAAAAGCAAAAAGAACCAAATAATATTCTTGAACCGATAAACCCACGACAATGGGAGGTCTTTGTCGACGTCTCCAAAAATAGAGAGGGCGCGGGGATAGGCATTGTCATCACCACACCCACCGGGGATAGGATCGTGCACGCATTCAAATTGGAATTCGAAGGCCATACAAATAACATCGTAGAATACGAAGGAGTGGTCCATGCTCTCCGCTTGATAATTGAAATGGGGATCCAAGAAGTGCGGCTGACAAGTGACTCACAACTAATCATACGACAGATAGGCTACAAATACAATGTGTATGACGAGACACTAATGGCATACATGGCTCTAGTGCAAACGTTGGTCTCCCAGATACCAAAAATCAAGTTCCGACATCTGCGTAGGAAGGAGCTCAGGCACGCGGATGCCTTGGCATACATATCAGCCATGCTCAAGAACGAGGATGTCAAAGCAATCAAGATAACAAGGGTGTACGAACCATCCGTCAAACCCCAAGAGATGTGCGCGGCTAACCAACGCAAGCCTAGGGAGGAAGATATCTCTGACGATGATATCGGAGAGCACATAATCGACGATTTCCAGAACGATGACATCATGCGACAAGCATATGAGGACGACGATTACGGTCGGGAGGAAGATTGGAGAATCGAAATCCATTCTTTCCTTTAGGAAGGGAAACTCCCCATGACACCAAACAAGCTAGGAAAGTACAATCCAGAGCAGGGATGTACGAGCTAAGAGACGGAACCTTATACAGAAAATCATTCCCCGGGCCACTGATGAGTGCCAAATAGTGCATATTTATACATCTTTTTATTGGCATTTCACTCATCTTTTGCGCTTATAAATCAGATATTATCCCATATTCTGTGTTTTCTTTGTTTTCAAGAATAAATATTTGTATTAATTAATTTTGTGTTTTTAGGTAATAAATAAAGCTCGGAGAATTTGAGGAGCCAAAAGTGAAGAATTGGAGTCGAGCATCTATGGAGCAGATAGCCAAAGCCCGCGGCGAATCGGGTTGCAACCCAACAAGGAAGACATGGGCTAGAGCTACCCACGACCCGGATCCGAGCCCGCTCACTCTGAGCCGTCAAGATCTCGCCTGGCTACATCCAACGGTCGCTACAGCCGCCTCATCAACCCTCGATGTACTCGCGCAACACCAGATCGCTCCAAAACCGGCTACCTCTCTCTCACCGTTAAGATCTTCTCAAACCAATCCGACGCTCGCTCCGCCTGTTCCTTCGGCTCTCGCTATCCACGCTTCACAAAGAAAAACCGCCGACACCCTATACCCCCAACCAAACCCTAATCGCTCCTCATCTCTCTTCTTCCTTCTCTTTCTTCCCTGTTGCGTAGCTCGCAACAACCCTCTCGCAACAAACCTCCGACACCACCATCCCCTTCCTCGACGGAGCCGCACCATCACCACCGCCTCCTCATCCGTCACCATCACCTCCATCGCATAGCCGCCCCTAGTATTAATTATCTATTACATAGCTTCTCAATCCCTAGAAGCTAAATGATAGATAATTGAAACTAGGGTTTTCCACCATCACCACAAGCATGGCGTTCTCGTGAGGCGAAGTGACAAGAGGGAAAGGCGATTCGGGGTATGGGTTTCAATTAATTTCTATTTTATAGAATTAGGGTTAGGTATTTTGGGGTGAAGCAATTGTATGTATAAATAGAAGTGTTGGATGTTCATAGAAAAGACGCCCTGGATTAGTAGGGCGGTCAATAGTTGTATTTTGTGTTCTAGTTTGGTGCTAGGGTTTCAATGAAACCCTAAATCCACTTTGTGATGTTAACTGTGTTGAACTATTCTTGTATGCTTAAAGATTAAAGTAATTTCAATCCTAGCATCTAACATTCTTCTCTCACAATGCATACCAACGCCATGGATGCATTGTATTTAGGTTATACTTATGTTTAGTATCTTTGCAGCTCATTCCTTAGAGTTATAGGCTAATTCCTTTGATTAGTTATACTTAATTAGATAACTAATACTGCGGGTTAGCACCTTAGCTGTGTATTGAAGTTTTACATGGAGAAACCCCTTAGATAGGTGGTGGGTTTGACACCCGCCCTTATCGATCACATGGGCAAGAATGCCTCAACTCGGTGAGCACACAAGAGGAGTTAGAGGTGAATTTGAATACCTTAGCAACCCCTTGTCACTTTGTTTTTACCTTAGTTTAGGATCACAACTAAAAATCAGCCGTTTCGGCAACAAAAATATATGCTGTCACATTGTTACTTAGAACTCAGTTGAAGCAACCTTAGATCAATATCAGAGCACCACAAGTCCTTGTGGGATCGACCCGTACTTGCCGCGTCTCCGATAGACGCCGTGCACTTGCGGATTATAACATGTAGGTCATAAATTTAAACACCTTTAGAGGCCTATCAAGTTTTTGGCGCCGTTGCCGGGGACTTGGCGTGTGCCCTGTGGTTGTTGGCTTGTCTCTTCTGAGTTCATTTCATCCCTGTAAATAGTCACACTGCATTATCATTTTTTCTTTGTTAGTGTAACTTAACTATTCTATCTCGTTATTGCATTTAATTTTGTTAGTTCATTACATTGTTGTCTTCACTTGTTTCTCAATCATCTCTCGTATCTATATTCACTTTACATTCTTTGTTTTAGTGTAACTTAGTATATCCCAGCATCATTGCCTTGCATAAGTATCATTGAATTGTTCTTTGTAATCCTTGCTTAGTATAACTTATAGTGTACTTAACTAGTAGTGTCACTTATTTACATTCGTAGCTTAGTATAATCCATGTGTTCTTGCATTTAATTGATCTCATCTGCATCTTGGCTTCTTGACCTGAGCTATAAGCCTCTGTAGCTGTAGCTTAGTGTCACTTGCCACTTTCTCCTGTGTCAGTCCAACTTAGCCTGCCATCCGTTAACTTAATGTGCATCAGCCTGTCATCTTTTGCATTGTAGGCATACCATTTATATTGCATTCTTGCACCTGTCATTTGCATATCATTTTCATATCATTTGCATCTCAGTGCATAACTGTGCAAATCTGAGGACTGAATTTTCCTTCTAAGCAACAGGTACCTTCTATGCTACTTGGTCATTCGCCGCCGAGCAACCAAGACCCGAACCCCGTTGAACTTGCTCTTGTGCTTGTTGTGCTGCTGAGCAAGCCCAAGGAGTGGGAGAAAAAGCGCAAGGGTGCCTGAGTCACAAAACTCTGAGCAATTCAGGTAAGTGACTCCATACATAGCCTGTAAACTAGGTTAAACTAGCATACTGAGCTTAACCTCCAGCCCCTGAAGCTTGGAGTTGAGCTGGGTCACAACTTGGAAAGCCAAGCCATCAGAGCTGTAACCCTGAGCATACGCCACTGCATACCTTGCAAGCCTTACTCTGTCAGCCCTATTGACTCCAACAACTCTGTGCACTCTCCTGGGCTGGTTCAATTTATACACATCTCGCCTTGTGAAAACAAACCCGTGGCTCAGTAACCCTTATGCTCTCTGCTATGTATGCTTGCTAGACGACCCCGTCTTTGTATGTTGTGTGTTGATGTGAGTTATTGTGCTGTGTTGTGTTTAAACTGATTTACAAACAATCTATGCAAATGATCTGTGCTAGGTGATCACCCCTGAAGCTGCAAGCTTGAGCTTAAACTCCAGCCCCTGCACTTGAGCTTGTGCTAGCTACTCTGCTACCTTAGCCTGAGCAACCTGAGCATGATAGAATGAATGCCCTGACCCCTTGCATGCTCTATGACTTGTCTTGTGTTGTTAATCCTAAGCTTGGCTGTCAACCATATCTGTGCATAACTGGAAAGAGACCTTGAATATCATGTGACTTGTTGAATCTGTTTGAACCATGATCACATGAGAAATTAGTCGCCCGCTAGGTGTTGCATACACTGAGTTGCATGAGCCACCCGAAGCTCACTCACCTTGTATGCTCAGTAAACCTTAGTGAGCCATTTGCTCAGAACTTGTTGATACCCTAAGCCTGTTGAGCCAAACTCCAGCCCTCGAAGCCGCGAGTGGAGCCGTGGTTGTCCTGTGATGTGAACTACGCTTGAATCCAGCTGTCTTTGTGTCTGTGGTGAGCTATTTACGCATGCTTGACCTGGTGCTAACTCGCTAGCCCCGTGAGCCCCGTGAGCATTGGTTAGCAAAGATACCGCAAAACCCCAGTCATCTTCACCTCGAGCTCGTGCAAACTTGTTAAATCTGTGACTGTGATTGCTCGTGTCGAGCCGCACTTAGAGCCGTGTCTTGTGAGTTGCTCTAAATTGTCCGTAGCCGTGAGCTCGAGTTGCCATCAACTCGGCTGTTGACTCGAGCTCCACTCACACTTGAGCCACACATAACCAAAGTGCACACAACCGAGGCTGTTGTGCCTTTCATTGGCTGTGCATCTCGCAACCAAACAGAGCCCTATGCCGAGATAACCGGGCTGCACATGTTCATACTACGCCCGTGCATATAATCGAAACAAACTGGGCTCAATCTAATTTGTCACAATCTTTGGGCTGTCTAAACATCATCTCAGGCTATACATTTTTCAGCCTAACTGGTCGTGGCCAAACCGGGCCAGACCATCTAGGCTAGAGCCCATCTCATTGGCCGCTCACAATCAAATTGTGCACTGGGCCTTGCAAAGCAACTCAACCCACATACGTTGGGTGTGCATATAACTCAACCTAGGCTTTGCACAACCACTTGGGCTTACACCAAAACTTCGGCCCCAACTCAATTCATTTTTGAGCTATACTTTTTCAAACACAACTTGGGCTGTTTACCATCAATCTGGGCTTGCACTCTGCACAACCGGAGCCCACAATCATAGCTGGGCTACCAGCCCCAAAGCTGAGCTTTGCACCCACCTGAGCCCACATAACTTGGCCTATCTAGCTGGGCCGTGCAAAAGACTAAGCTACACACCTGGGCTGTGCAACCAACCTGGGCCTCCCAAATAAACCAAACTTTCCCAAACAAACCAAATCCCAAACAATCCAAAGCCCAATAAACCAACTTCCCACATAAACCAAAGCCCATTTTCTTGTTATATTTGTTAATGTTTGTACATATTTTCTATTGGGTTGACCCTCAACTCTTTAGACTGTTAGTAAATTTTTGTATGATTTGTTAATTTTTTCTTTTCTTGAATAGGTTGAGTCTTCTTGTGCATTTTTTTGTGCTAATCCGATATAATCACCACTGAGAATGTTGGATTTTGCCTTGACGAATGAAGCTCAACCTTGCTCCCGCCGACATCCGGTAATCTCTTCCCTTTTCTCTTATCAGCATAGTTCTCTCGGTATGTGACTGTTTAAATTTTTTTCTATATGAAGACACATTGAGGACAATGTTTGATTTAGGTTTGGGGGTGCATTTGCATTTAGAGTTTTTAGTTTTTATTTTGCATTTAGAGTTTTTAGTCTTTTATCTTATCTTTTATTTTAAAAAAAAAAAAAAAAAAAAAATTCAAAAAAAATTCGAAAACTTTTTGCAAATAAAAACCTCCAACTTTTAGAGATTTTAGAGTCACTAGCATGCTTTTAGCTATGTTTACATAGAGAATCTGACCGAAATAACAAAAGTTAGAAGTGCCGGAAAACGCAATCGGGTTCCTTAGTTGATTAGAGCGTTAAAGTTGGATTTAACCATACCGGAGGGCGAATTAGGTGCTGTTTAGATATTCGGTAGTAGAATTGTGATCACCCATAGTGGAGACTACCCAATTTACATCAAGTGAGGCACCAACCTTCAAATTTTTGCAACTTTCTAGAAAAGCTGTTAGAGTGTGTGTCACCTTACGTAAATTAGGGTAGGAATGGTGAGCTACCCAACTTCGCACCACTTTCAAAGACTACTTTTGATCTCTTGAGTGCTAGTTTTTGTCAATCATGAGGGTGACGTCTAAAGATGAAAACTCCTTCTAAATACCGATTTGCCGTTAGCATCTCTCTCTCTCTCAATCAGCAAGACCCATAGAAACACATCATCGTCAAGAACCTGAGCGAGAATCGAGAATATTGAAAGAAAAATTGATATAGTCCAAGGTTTATGTGCAACAAAGAAAAGAAAATAGGATGAGAATTAATAAAATTTATAAAATCAAGACAATACAAGTTGTGGAAAAATTGAGTGATAAAGTCCTTTGTCCATGGAGTAGTTGTTTCATTATTTTTATTTTTATTTTCACTTATTGTAATATCAAAAAAAAAAAAAAAAAAAAAAAAAAAAAAAAATCAAAAATCAAAAAAATATTGTAGTTTATTTTTGCTACCACCATGGTAAAGAAGAATTTAAAAATAAAAATCCAAACAACAAGGAATTTGAGTAGAAAAATTAAAATTTGTCAAGTTTTTATGAAGTTTAGAAGTTCGTCATCAACAATTGAAGACCGAAGACCGAAGATTGAAGACGTTTTTATGGTTCTTATGAGAGAGTGATATTAATTGCCGATCGGGTGAGAAGTGAGTGAGTACTCCCACCCCTTGCTAATGGTTGATTTCCTTCCTTAGAGATCATCGAAAAAGATTCTTTTTGTCCACATTTCGTGGAGTCTCCAGATTTTATTTCGGAAGGTTATCCTTCTTACCTACAACGTGTGCGGGATTTCTCTCTTTATTCCCGCCGCACACATGAGAGACTAAAAAGCGATCTTTTTGAGTGCAATTATCATAAAACCCTAATGGTGAGGCGAAGTTGAGACTTATGATCACAATCGAATCCGAATTCTTTCATATGGTATGGTTACTTCTCGCCAAAGACTTAAGGATGAGAATGCGTTCTTTGGTAGTTCTAACTTCGTTACTAGCATGCGAAACTCTATGTCCTCATAGCTTCTAGGATGCTTGAGACTCTTTTACACTCGAAGTTGGAGAAGGTTTTGTGGGTACACCTCGGTAAACCCTCACGAGACTACAACTCGTCCACTAGGGACACCTAGGGGTTTAAAGGCTTAGTGCATACGCTAAATGCATTCGAGAGACCTGCGACGGGGGTATAGTTAGGATTTCGTATTTTTGTTTCACTTGAGGACAAGTAAAATTCAGGTTTGGGAGTATTTGATGAGTGCCAAATAGTGCATATTTATACATCTTTTTATTGGCATTTCACTCATCTTTTGCGCTTATAAATCAGATATTATCCCATATTCTGTGTTTTCTTTGTTTTCAAGAATAAATATTTGTATTAATTAATTTTGTGTTTTTAGGTAATAAATAAAGCTCGGAGAATTTGAGGAGCCAAAGAGTGAAGAATTGGAGTCGAGCATCTATGGAGCAGATAGCCAAAGCCCGCGCGCGAATCAGTTGCAACCCAACAAGGAAGACATGGGCTAGAGCTACCCACGACCCGGATCCGAGCCCGCTCACTCTGAGCCGTCAAGATCTCGCCTGGCTACATCCTACGGTCGCTACAGCCGCCTCATCAACCCTCGATGTACTCGCGCAACACCAGATCGCTCCAAAAACCGGCTACCTCTCTCAGCCGTTAAGATCTTCTCAAACCAATCCGACGCTCGCTCCGCCTTGTTCCTTCGGCTCTCGCTATCCACGCTTTCACAAAGAAAGCTGCCGACACCCTATACCCCCAACCAAACCCTAATCGCTCCTCATCTCTCTTCTTCCTTCTCTTTCTTCCCTGTTGCGAGCTCGCAACAACCCTCCTCGCAACAAACCTCCGACACCACCATCCCCTTCCTCTCGACAGAGCCGCACCATCACCACCAGCTCCTCATCTGTCACCATCACCTCCACTGCATAGCCGCCCCTAGTATTAATTATCTATTACATAGCTTCTCAATCCCTAGAAGCTAAATGATAGATAATTGAAACTAGGGTTTTCCACCATCACCACAAGCATGGCGTTCTCAGAGGCGAAGTGACAAGAGGGAAAGGCGATTCGGGGTATGGGTTTCAATTAATTTCTATTTTATAGAATTAGGGTTAGGTATTTTGGGGTGAAGCAATTGTATGTATAAATAGAAGTGTTGGATGTTCATAGAAAAGACGCCTGGATTAGCCAGGGCAGTCAATAGTTGTATTTTGTGTTCTAGTTTGGTGCTAGGGTTTCAATGAAACCCTAAATCCACTTTGTGATGTTAACTGTGTTGAACTATTCTTGTATGCTTAAAGATTAAAGTAATTTCAATCCTAGCATCTAACATTCTTCTCTCACAATGCATACCAACGCCATGGATGCATTGTAGTTAGGTTATACTTATGTTTAGTATGTTGCAGCTCATTCCTTAGAGTTATAGGCTAATTCCTTTGATTAGTTATACTTAATTAGATAACTAATACTCTGGGTTAGCACCTTAGCCGTGTATTGAAGTTTTACATGGAGAAACCCCTTAGATAGGTGGTGGGTTTGACACCCTGCCCTTATCAGTCACAGGGCAAGAATGCCTCAATTCAGTGAGCACACAAGAGGAGTTAGAGGTGAATTTGAATACCTTAGCAACCCCTTGTCACTGTTTTTACCTTAGTTTAGGATCACAACTAAAAATCAGCCGTTTCGGCAACAAAAATATATGCTGTCACATTGTTACTTAGAACTCAGTTGAAGCAACCTTAGATCAATATCAGAGCACCACAAGTCCTTGTGGGATCGACCCGTACTTGCCGCGTCTCCGATAGACGCCGTGCACTTGCGGATTATAACATGTAGGTCATAAATTTAAACACCTTTAGAGGCCTATCAGCCACTTCGTCGCTGCCTGTCCCGATCCGAGGGGCATGCCATCTTGAAAGACATCCATAGAGGAGACGCGGGAAATCACAGCGGAATGAGGTCCCTTGCAGATAAGGCAAAGACGCAGGGCTACTACTGGCCAACCATGATCCGAGACGCGGCCAGAATGGCGCGAAGGTGCGAAGAATGTCAAAGATTTGGCAGACGAATCCACGCCCCAGCCGTAAAGTTAAACTCTGTGGATAGTCCGTGGCCCTTTGCAAAATGGGGTATTGACATAGTGGGCCCGTTCGTATCGTGGACAGGAAAAGAAGATTCCTAATAGTGGCAACGGATTACTTGACAAGTGGGTAGAAGCCAAGGCACTCGGAAAGAATTTGTGATTCAGACGTCTTTACTTTTATTTTTCAAAATATCATTTGCAGATTTGGCATCCCCATGAGAGATAGTTTCCGACAACAGAATAAGTCTGCAAGGAAAGAATATCGACTTGTTTGTTCGACACTTTCAAAATTCGAAAAAACAAATCCACCCCCATATACCCACAGAGCAATGGACAAGCAGAAGCCACGAACAAAACTTTGGCACTTATCCTTAAAAAACAACTAGACGAGTACAAGGGGCGGTGGTGTGAACAATTACATAACGTTCTGTGGGCATACGGAACAACTAGAAGATCAGCTACAGGAGAATCTCCGTTTTTACTCACGTATGGAGCAGAAGCAGTAATCCCCATGGAAATTCTACTACCAACAACAAAGACAGAAGCATGGGAGAAGAACCTCACCACGGATATGATGTTGGAAAAGCTTGATGATCTCGAAGAAAGGAGAGAAGCGGCAGACTAAAAAAAAAAAATGGAAAACTACCAATAAAGAGGCTAGCCAGAGAATATAACAAAAAGTAAAGCTTAGGAATTTCGTAGAAGGGCAGTATGTGTTAAGGACCATTCCCCAATACCAGCGAGAAAATAAGTGGGGAAAATTAGCACCAACTTGGGGAGGACCCTACGTAATACACGACATCGCGGGAAATGGCTCTTACTATCTGCGTAATCTGAAAGGGGAAATCCTCATGCATCCGTGGAATGCCAAATATCTCAAGCCATACTACCCGTAATCTACCACCCGCGTATGCATTTCAGAAGAAGAAAATTGACTTACAAGTCCACATGTTTCTATCTCTGATGAAGGAGTAACGCGCCTTAACTTTTCAATCAATCCAAGCTTTCGTCTTCAAGTGTCATATTCTATTCATTACCCACACACATTTCAATTTATTCAAAACCCACAACCTATACCATATGAGACACATGTATATACTACTTACACACCCATCTGTACATAGGAAGATCAACCAAGGAACGTAGTATGAATGTACATTGAAAACCATGTCACATCTTAATAAAATATCGACACTATCGTTACCCCGTGGATGTAGGCCTTAGGGCCGAACCACGTAAATCATTGTGCAGTTACAATTATTAAGAACTGGCATTATACTTTAACAAAAGGAATGTCCCGCACAAAGCGTGGATCATACCCACTGCAATACATCGGGAATATCCTGCGCAAAGCATACACATGCAATCTCTCGGAACTCCCCGTAAGCGTCTATAAGTGTACGACCAGGGGGTGACTTCCCGCAGAACGGGATACCCGAGCAATATTACAAGCCGCGAACTCAATGGAGTATATCCTTGAACGTCGGCCAGACCCCCACCGTTCAGAAATCCTCTGGCCAAGGAATTAGCTGGACGGGGTGCAAGGTCACAAGACAATTAGGGGATATCAACCTACGGAATTGCACGAACAATACACTTTCTCAAATTCCGAGGTTCAACATCCTTAGATTACAAACATTATGAAATTAATCATTATATTAACTTGATTTGAAAAACCAATAGATGCGAATTCAACAAAATTCAAAGTCAGATTTAAACGCTAAAGTTTGATCTAGTACACAGCAGTTGATTACAAGCCTAGCAAGAAAAGTAGCAAAAACGCCAAAAAGGATAAGCAACTGAGATCAATCCCTAGCATACTAGCTATGATCTATTGAGAAGGAGCATTATCCGCGGGTTTGTCCTTCAATGACGAAGGAACACTACCACCGGAGGAGGGGCCAAGAACTCGAAGGGAGCGCGGGCACGGACGCCGAGTATAATTCTTGTTTAGCCCATGGTTCTTCCCGAGATCCAACTCAATCTCACCAAGAGTCCTGTTAATCTCTTCTGCCAACTGCTTACGAGCCACGAAGCCTATGGCTACACTCTTCATCTCAGCTTGATTTAGGGAAGTGGAAAGATGGTCCAACTTTTGATTGGCTTGTTTCAGCGTTTCCTCCTGAGACAAGGCCAGACCACGATGGTAATTGACTTGGCCCTCCAATTGAACTACCTTAGCCCGAGCTTCGGCAAACTTGTCATCCGCAGCTCGAAGTCGTCCTTGGAGCTCATGATAGTAGAAAAGAAAAATTATAACAAATACAAAGACAAAGCACACTCGATGACAAAGACGTATACCTTCACAATGATAAACCGCGGAGTCACGTGCTTCGCGGCATAATCATATTCATTTGATAACTTATCATAATCTATCTGCAGAAGATTATGAGCATGCTGACTCACGCTTAGGTCACCTCGAAGCATCGAGTTCGAATGATGATATCGATTAACCTCATCATTCTTCGATTCCAAGCCCTTGTTAAGACGATACTTAGTCACCTCTAAGTTTTTCTCATACTCAACCTGACGGGCCACATCAGCTCGAGACGCGGATAGAGCATTACTAAGAGCGCCGATTCCGCCCCTAGCGTCATCTCTTTCCTTGGCAAGACGTTGCATATAAGCCCGCACATCCGGGGATGAGAAGAGCGCGCTTGCCGCAGCTTCTTCTTCCATGACATTGAGCTTAACTTCTAGAGCGGAAATCGACCACGGGCTTTCTCAAGATTATCCCGCGTCCATAAAAGAGCCCCGTTGAATAAATGACGGTCATGGTTATTTTGGTTTTGCGTAGATCTACCAAGCAAAACTTTTTCTTACGCCATTCTTCGGCCATAGCATTATGGACATCCGCGCGAGCGTTCCATTTTTCGCCGATTCACTCTTGAGTTTTTCAACTAACTCAAGAATACGACCTTTTGACGAATTCTCTCACCCCGAAGCCACATCAACTCAGGGATTCCACCCATCGAAGATAGTACACGGCGGAGGGGGAAGAAGAAGATAACTCGTAACATATAAGGAACATCTAATAATCAAAGAGAAGGAGATGCAGACTGAAATAGATGAAGAATTCTTCTCACCACCTTTAACTTGTCCTTGACCGAAGCTAGCTCGTAACGCAGCTTTGCCTCTTCCACGTCCCGTCGCTCCTTGCGCTTGCTGCACCCTTCAACTCGCTATTTCCTTATCTTTAGCAGAGGCCGCAGCTTCAACACTCGAAAGCACCTCTTCACGATGGCGGAGTTTCGCTTCAAGCTTGAGAGACTTAACCTTGAAGAGCCGGTAAAGATTATGGTTGCAGTACTCACTCCTCATCATCTATTAATCAAAAAGGGACATTAGTTCACATAACACACCTAAGTAAAATCGGGGATAGAGAGAGCAGTGGCAAACCTCCAATAACTGGCGGGGATAATCAGATTAGTACCCATCGGCAATAGCCATCATGCCGCAACAATAAGAGAGGGAGGATTCACCACGAGATCAATCCCGCCGGCCACAAGATTCTTGTCCCACTCTCCATCTACCACCTCCTCGAGGTTAGCTCCATATGCCTCGCGAGTAAAAGAGTCCGAACTCTTTTCCTCTTCAATCACAGGGGCAGGATGCGACACGACAAGCAAATATTTCTTTTTAAGCCAAGCCAAAATAGCATCATCGCCATCCGCGGTTAAAGACCGCGAGAAATCATCTCGAGGACTTCCCACCAAGTAAAGCACCAAGATACCTTGCACCAAAGCCCCGCCAACAGAGGAAGAAGCGCCAACAAAACCTCTCGGATGAACCACCAACCTCAAAGATCGATCCGCGTACTAACCCATCTCCGCGGCTATCTTGAAAACATCCCTACTCATCACCTACGGAAAGCAAATTGAAATCCGAGGCAAGCCCTATACTGCGGCCATGTCAAAAGATTGTCCCGGATAAAACCTCACCAAAGGAGAACTCACAGTAAGTATCCCCATCCTTATCACTACTACCAAGAGCAACTCCCTTGCCCTTGTCTACAACGGCCCGCCGCAGCCAATGCCACCGTCCTCTGCGATCGATTTTCACCAACCTCAATATCCGCGACCCCACTTGACTTAACCCCACCAGGGGCCCGATCACCACTACCACCACCAGGGGCCTGATCACCACTACCACCACCAAGTGCCTGATCACCACTACCACCACCAGGTGCCCGATCACCACTACCACCACCAAGTGCCTGATCACCACTACCACCACCAGGGGCCCGATCACCACTACCACCACCGGTGGTCTGATCACCATCACCTCCACCGACGCCCCCACCAACAACATTGTTTCCTTCTTGAAAGTGTGGAGAAGTCCCAATACGCTCTTCCTTATCGGAAACATCCTCGTCACCATCCACTGGACTGTTCACTTCCTCGAAGTGCGTAGAATCTTCGGTGGGAGAATTCGACGATTGCTTGGGATTGATCTTTTTCTTTCTAAGCACCTGCGAGACATAATGACAATGAAACATAATGATAAAGAGACGATGCTAAAAGAGCCATTTGTATTTCCTTTCCTTAGCATAATCAACATTACTTAAGAAAACGAAGGGGCATATGTACGTAGAAAACAAACAACACACCTTAGCAATGTTAGCACTCTGCGTAGGAGGGTTAGCATCGGAGATATCTTCATCTTCCGCATCATCAACATCACGATTGTAAGCAAAATCCATACCTCCAAAACTCATCTGCCAAGGGCAGTAATGGGCATAACGAGAAGGAGAGGCTTCGCGATAAGGACTGTCAATAGTAGGCTGCCAACCATAGGGTCCGGGGACCCAACCATAGGCCCACGGACCAACAACTTCAAGAACAAAGAGTGCACCACTCATAGTCATGATCACGCTTAATTCTCTCATCACGGGAATAGGAAGACCTTCAAGACCAGGAACCCTCGCCATTTTGGAATCACTTACCTCGCTCAAAAGGCGAATTTCCCCCTTACCAAAGAACAATATTCCGCAGACTCACGAGACCACGGCTTACGTGTATTCCTCGTTAACATAATCTCCAAAGGACTTGTTGAAATTTTCAGAGTATACCACCCTTTCTCCTCCTCTAACTTGGGAGTATAGCAGGTCATCATCGTTTGCCCTTTGCTACGAAGATAGCATTCTCGGAGATGGCGAAGATAATTTCGTCAACCGTCGCACCCCACGGTTATGACTCTTCTTAGCAAGATCGCGGCTAGACAAAACCCGTAGTAGAAATCGTCACCACCTTATACAAAGGCAACATCAAACCAGCCTCGAAAGCACCCACGGTCGTCAATAAATGAAAGGCATCGATCGATAATTGGTAACCATCTCATAGGTTATATCTTTATCGGGGGCATAAAAGCGCACTTGGAAGTGTCAAGACCATGCTTCAATTTGAAGGCTTCAAGATTGATGTGTCTGAAAGTGAACTTCTTGTTACCCAAAGGTAAAGGACGAAAGGTAACAGAAGAGTCATCCTCGTAAACGTTTCCCGCAACATCCTCCGCAGAACCCGCTACCTTGTTCTTATGAGGAACTACATCTCCCGAAGATCCTATCTCTGAAGCCTTCCTCTTCGGAGGTCGATTCTTAGTTGACTTGCCCGATTAGGCACGAGATGGAGTCAAAGGAAGATTAGTCCGCGGTGGAGGCATGGCGCGAAGAGGCCGCACATCTAGAAGTTCATCGCGCGGATTCTCGCTGTCTCTTAGAGACCCATCCTAGACGATTCACGGCATACTTAGACCCCGCGGCGGATCACCTTTTTGAGCGAAGGCCTCCGACTGCAGGATGAGGATGTTCGTCTATCCCGAGGATTATCCCGCGTAATAGGAGCCGAAGTTCCGCCCTAATGTTGGAATCCCTCCGAGGAGATCTATGAGGACTTGACAGAGGAGTTTGATAAGGAACCCGCGGACGATCGGACATATCTCATGACACAAACGCAAATAGAAGTACACATCGTAGTCAAGGAAGATCGAAAAATGAAAAAATCTCAAGAACAAGAATGAACGTGAGAAAAACCCTAGATTTCATCTACAACCATTCAAGCTCTCAAGCTATTACTCAAACATAAAAGAAGAAACAGAGAATCAAACGTGGCCAGTAAAACACACGGTCCAATGGCGACCATTCTCAAACTCCATGACATGCATAAGATTAAACTCATCATGATTCATCACCGTAAAATCAAGAACTCATTAAGGGTATAAATGGCGAGTAAACCAAGTAAAAAATCCTACCTGAATTTCAATAAGCAACAGCAGCAACGGCGAACAGTAATGGTGGCAGAAGAAGTTAAGAAGACGAAGAAGAAGGTGGAGCAGAGAATAAACAGAGAATGTGGATTTAATTCACATTCCCTCATCCTTCTCTTTTTATAGGACCAAGAGAAACCGTCCACTACCCAAGGGGCGTTATGGCCGGATATGGGAAACGTGCACAATAAATGCAAGTAACTCCTTTTTAGGAGAAGTTATGAAGAGAGAGATAAAAACGTGCCACACGATTTTTCTCCCAACTAAGGCTGGCGCCCAGTCACAAGAAGAGGGGAAAATTGTAAGTACACTTATTTATCTCCCTCACCACGTGTACTAGCAAAGCCCACGTGGAGGCCACGTCATAAAAGTAGATGACACGTAAGGGCATCCATAGGATCTAGACGGCGTGCCATCTGTCAAGTTCAACGGTCGAAGATGAAGGAGCATCAGAGGGAGGTATCCCCACGTAACACCAAAGAGCTACTCTGCTACACTTTACCTCATCACGAGGTGAGGCATAATCAACTACTGGGAAGGTCCAACTGACACGGACGTGACAAGGGAAGACTGACACCGCCTGGCGCGGACTGGACCGCCCCAACCACTCGCATTTAATGCTGCTCAGGGGGCACGTGTCAGATAACCAACGGAGAGAGCAGGGGCTGGTCAGCGTAATGAACGTAGAAACATTAGAAGGCGCGGAATGACAAGAAAGTCCGCGGACTATGCACAGAACACAAGAAGATAAGACCTCAACAACTCTTTTCCAAGGGACCCACCTAAATTAGCTGTATATATACGTCCCTTCCAAACATGAAGAGGGGGACACGAGGAGAGAACTAGAGAATAGGAGAGAACTAGAGAATAGGAGAGATCAGAGAGAGAAGTAAGTATGAACACCAACCTATGGGTTCGATAAACACAGTCTTGCGACTATTCTTGTAACCATTTACTACATAGTGAATACCCCCAGATCCGTGGATGTAGGCCTTAGTGCTGAACCACGTAAATCATTGTCTCCTTTACATTTAGCACTCGTATATCTTCATTTATATGTTCATTCCTTAGATCTATTATTGATAGATGTTGATGAGATCGTGACAAACCCGCGGGGTTTGGAATCAATGAATCAACCTCTATCTATGTATTTGATATTCATAACTTAATGCGTGTATTCAATTCATGCGAAGATTGTTTGCGAACATGGAAATGCCTACGTGATTTCCGTGTTCACAAAGTCTCCGGCTTTAAACCTCCGTCTACATATGGCAAACAATATACATTGTCCTTAACGAACTCGAAAGGATTACTGCCGGACCGAGCCAAAAACCAATTTACATTGTTGGCCATGCGAAGAGAGATATATGGCACAACAACCCCGTCTGGTCTACTTTCTATTGTCGACCCATTAAAACAAGCACCGAAAGGCGCAACAGAAGCAACCGTAGAAATACCCCTGGCTTTAGCCGCCTTAACATATGCGCTTGTGAAGGCCTTGAATATTGATGTCTCCATAGTAGTGTAAGGAACTAAGGTGCTAATTTTAGTTCCTCCCACTCCATTTTTCTTGTTGATGGACAATAATCCTTTGTTTATGGTGACATTTGAACCATCTACGTCGATTGATTTCACGTCAATGAAATAGTCACTAGGAAAATACGAGTTGGTGAGAAGTGGGGTGTAAGCTAATGACTGCCTGAAGTTTTGGTTAGAGTAAGGACCGTCCCCGAAGTATATGGAACCTTCGCCGGTACCTAAATCTAAGGCAAATTTTTGAGGAAACCGAAATGCAGCTGAAAATTGTGAAGCCAAAGAAGAACTTGATCGTCCGAGACCGACAATTCCTCTAGCACCCTTCGCAAGTCCTCGTAAGACACTAGAATTCTTTTCACAACCGAGTGAAATCCCAGTAGCAGTAACATTTGGACCAGAGACCCATTCCCCATTTTTCAAATCGTTAGATTGAGCTGTTACGACGCCTGAAATTGATGTAGATGCACAACCAGCACTAGAATAGATCCAGGAGGATTTACGACCGAGATCGACGACTACGTTTATGGGGACTTTTCCTAGGCTGAGCTTGGTGACAAATTGGAGAGTAGATGGATCTTTGTTGACAGGAAAAACGAGACCCCCAGGCCGGGAAGAAGAAGAAGGTTGAGCATTGGAGACGGAGAGAAAGAAGAAACTGAGAAAAACAAACGCGTAAAAGGAAGGATAAGAAGCCATGGAATTTGAATTCGATTGTAATAACCACCAGTAGTGGAAATGTGGAATGTAGAAGAAGTGAAGAGGGATTGGGTAGAAGAAGTGAAGAGGGATTGGGTTTATATAGTACTCCATCCGTCCCACTATTAAGTGACCTAGTTCAAGTTTGCACAATTTTTAAGGCAAGTAAGGGGAAAAGTATTTTTAAGGACTTTTTATATTTATACCCTTATGGATAATATAGTGAAATTTTGAAATGATTTATCACTCAAACTACACCACGGATGTTCGCAAAATTCGTATCATTGAAAAGCATTTTAAAACACCTACGTAACGAATATAAACATGACTATCAAATTATGCATATTTCTTATATTTCTTATAATCAATTAAAAGGATAATTTTAGGAATATCTCCTTGTTTAGTGATATAGGTCACTTAATGATGGGACAAAATCTAAAAGTAATTAGGTCACTTATTAGTGGGACGGAGGGAGTAATCCATAAGTCAATGTTCAAGATCTGAGTCAAATGAAATGAACGATATTTTGCCAGCTCAAGTCATTATTATTGGGCGCCTACCATATGGTTAATAGTCCCGACTCCCGGAAATGATTGGTATCCCGCGCGTTGATTCCCGCGGGCCATACTGTGAAGTGAGTGTGTGAGAGAGAGGGGTGGGACCCACATTAAACCCACCCCTACAAAACCGTCGGGTCATAGGGTTTTTAAATTTTGTGTCTTACGGTACGCATCGCGGGATCAATCCGCGGTGTGTGTATCACTTCCGCCCGACTCTTGAATCCCTGATGTCGATAAAGGTAAAAAGAAGAGAAGATGAACATAGCTAATTTTAAATGGAATTGGTTGCCTACATAAAAACGTACTCCCTCCGTTCCTTTTTAATAGGCTGGTTTTGTTTTTAGAGAAAATTAAGGAAATTAAGAGAACTAACAATTGAAAGTGGTCCTCATGACACTTGTCAATAAAAGAAGTTGTAGTTGCAGGAAATCCTACACTACACCCCTCACAAGAATCCACACAATCAAGCCATTTTAAGATGTACAATTATAATTTTTATTGATTAACTTCTTGAATGTTTACAAGATAAAATGGAAAAGAGCTAAAGAAATTACAATCACTATAAACTTTCTCTCTCTTAATGACTTGCCCAACACTCGAAAAAGATCTCCCTCTCCAATAGGCCTGTTCGGCTCTTTATATAGGGTATTACATAATGGATAACAGCTAAGCTGTCCTTTATTTTCGGGAACGATTTGCGAAGTGTCGCAAGTGTATAAATGCATAATCTCGCGACACTCCTAGATCTCGCTAGGTCTTCATACCTTAATTATTGTTCTGGCAGTCGTCATCCATTGCGTCACTTATTTTACTCGTCTGCGACCCCTTCGCTACGTAACGTTTATGAATTTCGCAGAGGTGTTGGTGTTGCGATATTCTGATTCTACATCTTGCCTCTTCTCATGTCTTCTCTGCGAAGAAGAGAATGTCATGAGAATTATTATTTTCAAACCGCCGCAATTTGTTCATCCTTATCTGTTTGGCGATTTGACTTCATCCTTTTACACTAAATCTATAATACGTGTCTCTTCTCCACCCATTTTTTGACACGTCTCTTTCAACCGTTACTTCTCAACCATTCACGTCTCTTCTCGCATTAAATGCGTTTATCTTCTCGAAAATTCTTCTCTATATATAGTTTTCTCATCTTCCTCTTCTTCTTTTTTACTTTCTCTCTGCAATTTTTCTTCAATTCTCCTCCGTAACTTCCGCTTCTGCTACTGTAAATTTTCTTTTTTCCTTTGATCTTCAACTCCTTAATCATTCTCATACTCTGAAAATGGCTCCATCTGGTCGTAGATATGAAGTTCTCTTGGGAGAGGCTCAAAAGGATTTACAAGAGAAAGGTTTCACATTATCCACTATTCCCCATCAAGAATCTTCATCTATTCTCTCCGCCAAATTATTTACTGATCATTGTTGTGATAATCAAAAGATCATAATCTCGCATTGGGTCGATTCTCGGCCTTCCCATTCCTCTCTACAACCCTGAACTTCCTTTGTTTTATGAAATTCTTTCTCATGAGAAATTCTCGCGAGTTGTTTACCAATTAAGTGGAGATTGTATCCGCTTAATGCTTGAGTTCGCCAACCGTGGCGCTGGTAAGGGGTCTCTCTATTCTAATGCAGTCAGAGATCCTAAATTTGTAGACTTAGAGATATTCACGAGAAGTATTCAAGAGAGAGTTTCTTTGAGAATTATGAAGTAATAAACATGAAGAACGATAGAACTATTTGGGGTGCACGTTTGAAAAGAAGAGAAAATATCCCCAAATGACAAAGTACTTATGCGGGATATCGATTGGCACTCCGGCAAGAACAATGTTCCTCGCCATTCCAAAGACGACAAATGGTGTGTCCTTCCACTATTTTTGAATGGACCTTATATTTCGTGTTCGAATGTAATCCTGCGAATCTCGCCAACTATCAACCTTGGGTATTTAATTGGCCCGAGAAAGCTAAAGAGGTATGCTTCCGAATTTCGCTCGCTTTGTAATTATTACTTCTTTTTACATCTACTAATCTTGCGAAATTTTCAGATTGTTAAATTGAGAAAAAGTTACGAGAGAAATCCTAAGGCAAGTACTCTGGAAATTCTCCAGTCGATCACGGATGAAGTAAGAAATACTTTTCTTTATTATTTTTAACAATATTGTTGCCTCTGTTTCTTATCTTCATTCGTGTGCGAAGGTTGGCGTTGAAGTTGTTGAAGAAGAGGATATTTCTGAAGCTGCGAAAGCTAAAGGCAAGAGTAAAATTCCTCTTCGCTTTAAGAAATCTGTTGCTCCACCTTCTAAAAAACGGAAGATCCATTCTTCTTCTCGTTCCAGTCCTCAATCCAGCGAGAGCTCTGATGAAGATAATGATGATGTTGACACCTCTCTTGCGAAGGAGAATCATCCAATTGAATCTTCTATGGCGCAACTATCTAGTGTCTTCTCTGACTCTATGCAAGGAATTGGAGATGATCATTTTTCTGCCACATGCGAAGCTCTCGCAAATATCTGCGATGCTCCCTTACTAGAGGATGATGATTCTTTTCGCGGAGTTTCCAGAGCAGTGACTCCCAGTTTCCTAAACGCACTTGGTGCCTTGGTATGTCTATATTTCCTTATTTCTGCATGATTTCAATTATAAACCTCATCTTGACGATTTCTTTATTTTCCTTTATAGTCTGGGAGAGCTTCCTTTGTTGTTGCCTCATATATCGAGAAAAGGCGCAACAGTCTTGAAAAGAAAAACCTTCAACTTAACAAGAAGAATGAAGAATTGGAAGCTGAAGCTGTTTCTCTTCGCAAGAGAGATAAATAACTTGAAAATGAAACTGCTACTCTTCGTGAAAAGACCGAACAATTGGAAGTTGAGTCCTCTTCTCAGAAGGACAAGATATCTAGCCTTCAAAATGCTAATCAACAACTTTATGGTATAAAATTCTTCTCTTTTCCTTGCTTTTGCTCTGTCATTTGTTTTTCTTTATCTGACTTATCATTTTCGCAGACGTTTATAACCTTTCTGATGAAGCCATTCTTCTTCACTCATTCCTGAGCCTATGGATAACGATGCTCTTCTCGCCCATCTCAATGATTCTTTAAATAGCTTTTCAAATAACAAAATCAAACTTCTTTCTCTAAATGAACTTCAATCCAGATTCCGCCTTTTAGAAGCTGATCATAGATTTAGTTTGAGTTTAGCCAACCAACTTAAACACCTACATCTTAGTTCCCAAGAGAAAATTAATACTTTAAGGAAGAAGGTTAGTGATCTTATAGATGACAAAGACCGCATTGCTAATCAAGGTGTCCAAACATTAGCAAAATTTCAAAAAACTCTTCTTGAAGTTCAAGTTGAGCGGGATGAATCCATTCGCCAAAATACTATTCTTAGCGAAAGAGAGAATCAACTTCGTTCCCTTCTTCTCATAAACAGTGACGATGAGTTCGCTAGGCTGCGAAAGTTCTAGATGACTTGAGAAATAATTTAGGTGTTAATGTTAGTCTTCAAGTTGAGCACACAGCCTTGATTAGGGATATGATTTCTGATAGAGAAGGTTGTTGATCATTCTTCTTTACTTAATTGTTTACTATATATGAAGCTTTCACTAAGTTGCTGATTCATTGTTCTACATTCGCAAAGGCTGAGAAGAGATTTCAGAAAAGAATTGAAGAACTTGAATCCGAAAAAGAACAACTTGCAAAGGACTTCTCTCTTCGCAATGACAAGTATTCCAAGTTGAAGAAACAACTACAAATTACTGTGGCGAATTTCAAAAATGATGTTGTTCTCTTTCGCAATCAGACTATTAAGACAGTCTGTGATGACAACTGTATTCCTCATTCTTCATACCCTTGTCTTCTTGACGAAATCCCTGAGAACATGCCTTCTTTGGATATCTCTGATAGCGATGCTAGCGAAGAAGAATATGATGAAGATAATGAAGTAGAAGGATCTGATTAAGAAGAAAAATCAAACAAGAAATAGCTCCATTTTCTTCTTTCTCTTTTTGTAACATCTGTATATTTATCCTTTTAATCTTCCATTTTTATAATCTCTTATTGTAAATTTCTTGGATCTTCAAATACAAATTCTACTTTTGTTGTCCCTTTCTGCACATGTTAAAAAAAAGCAATTCTTTTTTGCAATATGGTTAATCAATATTATGAGTACGTAAATCTATCATATGAAAATAAATAACATGTTCTCAATCTATTCATTCCCATACTTGCCTCTGTTATTTGTTTTCAAATGAATGATTAAGCAAATAACCTTTAGATGGTAACATGCCTCAGTCTCGCAATTGTTGCTGCTGAATTCTCGCGAGAGAATGTTTCTTGGTTGTTTTCAAGATCTTATTTTTTATTTTTCTTTTGTGTGGTCTTATTTTACCTTCCTAGTTAAAGGTCTTATTGCGCCACCTCTTGTCATTGCGACAAAATCGCAGGACGTCTTTACACTTTCATGTAAAGACCCATTGATTTTGCCTTATCATTTCTTAGTATTGTTGCCTCTGAAGGATAATTTTATTGCGACAATATGACAGGCCTAGATTTTCTTGCGAAAATAAAGCCCCATGACATTGCCGTCTTGCGACGAAATCGCAGGACGTCCTTACACTTTCATGTACTGACCCATTGATCTCGTCTTATCTTTGTATTTTCTATTATTGCCTCTTCAGGATCATCGCACAAATATGACAAGCCTAAATTTTCTTGCGAAAATAAAGCCTCATGACATTTGCGTCTTAAGACACTTATCAGCTCCCTAATGGAGGGTGCCGCCCTTATCATCTCCCTGGTTGCCCCTTCAAGGAGGCGTACATCGGCCATACAAGACTAGCTCCTCCCATCCGGTCTTAACAACAACCAGTTGTTTTCATGACCTCTTATCCCTTTTACCTATAGGGCTTATGGTTACGAGACCGCACCCTAAGTAGAGTTTTCTTGGCCGAGTGCAACATATGCCAAGACTTGCCAAGAATGGCCGAGACACTTCAAATGCCCCGGGCACTCTTGGCTCAACCGTGTACCTCGGCGCCTTGATCATACGACTCCTTAGAAGAGACCCTCGGTCGTCCAACCAGGGTATAACCTTATATATATAGTTGGAAATCCAAGGTATCTCTCCTGGATGGGCTTTATTGACCCCAAATCTCCATGACCCAGGTTCCAGGGGCGTTGTAACCTTTTCCCTGAGCCATGTTAACGGATACCCCCTTTTATGACGTACTTTAGGTCTTACATTTGCCTCTTACGAAATTTTGATTCGCGAACTAGGGTGTACGCCATAAGGTTCGTCCCATTATGATATATGTCATTGATTTTAGATTGTTTCTTGTCAACATTTCTGCGAGAATTTCGCGTATTCTTTTTTCGATTATCATAGTCTTTGTATCTTCAGCCTGTCTTTATCATTCAAATCCCTGCGAAAGCTTCGCGTATTCTTTTTTCGATTATCATAGTCTTTGCATCTTCAGTCTGTCTTTATCACTCAAAAGTTAGATTTTTTTTTTTTTTTTTACAATTTTCGCAAGTCTAGAATCAATTATTCACTCCTTTCGCCTCTTACTTATGTTGCTCTCTGATTCTTCATTATTCAAATTTCCTAATACTTCCTTCCCTTTTGCGAAATCATCGCAATTTCCAACTTTCTTCAGGCATTGGTTTCGCAACGTATTTTCTTCTCTCACCTCTATTGCGTCCACCATTAGTCTTTCCCTTCTTTGTTCATTTTTGATGTTTTGCTTCAGTTCTTCTTCGAGGCGGCTCTTTCCTCGCAAGATTCCACATCAACTTCATAGCACTTCTGTCCCTCAACCCAATCTCCTTTTATGACTCCGACACCACTGGGATGAGGAAATTTGATGCACTGGTGATAAGTCGATGCTACACCCAAAATCTCATGTAACCAAGGTCGCCCAATCAATGCGTTATAGGGAAATTCCACATCGACTTTGCAGAAAAAAATTTCAGTTGATAATCCTTTCAGTGGTATTCGCATATGAGCTTCTCCTTTAGGCTTGTTGGCGATACATCGTTGAAACCATAGATCTTATAAGTTGAAGGTATTAGATCTTCGTCCCTCCCTCCCATAGTCTTGTAAGTATGGTAAAAAAGGATATTTACAAAGCTTCCAGTATCGATAAAGATTCTATTGATTGCCCATGAATTTTCTGCCTCATCATCTTCATCATCAACATGTTTTGGGTTAATCTCCAATCTTACCACTAATGGGTTGTCATGCATCTCTCCACCCTCGGGTACTTCTTCTGCGGTAAAAGAAATAATCTGCTTTTGCCATTCCTTTAGTGGCGATGTCTTCGCGATGTTCATTATTTCTCTATTATCAGCATCTCTTGCGAAAACCCTACTGAGAACACTATCATGAAAATATTCAATTGTCCTGTACGAATGTACAATAGAGTTGCAAGACAAATTCTTGGCTTTCGCTCCAACTTCTATTACAAATGTTTCTCCTCCTTTTGTTGTGTTTGCTCTGTGAATTTCTGGCGGTGGTGGTAATGGTTGAGATTGAGGTTGATTTTTTCGAAATTGATTTAGTTTCCCTTGGTTTATCATTCTGAGGATGATTCTTTTTATATTTCTACAATCGTTTGTGGAGTGTCCATGAAAATGGTGATAAGAACAAAATTCATGACTTGTCACTCGGAGGTGGTTCATTTCCCATGTTCCATGGCGCGGTATATTTTCCATTAAGATTATAGCTTCCCATATTTTCTCCACACTAGCATTCGGTGGTGGCATCTTGATTTCTTCCCGGACTACCCCCGTGACTTCATTTGTCCTCTATGATAACTCGCGCCTCGACTTCCATAAGTTTCTTGTGGCCGATCAAGTCTTTGAATTTTGTTATTTCCTCCACAGTTATAGAAGTTTCTCTCTCTCTCAAATTCCTTCGATCACGACTCCCCATAGCTACTAACTTTCGGCGACCATCATCCGTTATCATTTCTTGTTGACCTACGAAGTGCTCGCTTACTTGTGTTTATTAGTTTAGGTAACAAGCTTGCATTTGCAGCTTTTGAACTCGTGTTCGCAACGGGGTATGATTCCATCTCATTTTGTTTTTCCTCTAGAGCAATGTACTCCTCTTGAAGTTCTCGCAACTCGGTCATTGTGATTGTATTCTTGATTCTAAAAATTTGAATATATAGCAGATTGGTTGCGAACATAGCGTTAATGAATGATAGAATGAGATATCTCTCATCCACACGACCAGCCATATCACTGCACATTGTCTTCCATCTCATGGTTAGATGCTTCAAACTTTCACCAACCCTCTGTTTTAACCCAAATACATCTTCAATACCAGGTCGCGAGGAGTTATTACTTATGTATGCCCCTAAAAATATAGCCTGCAAATGATTGAAAGATGTTATTGTATTCCTCGGTAATCCTTCAAACCATTTCAAAGCTTCTCTTGTCAAACTTGATGCGAAATATTTGCATAATATAGCATCATGGTTCTCCCACTGTAACATACATCTCGACATAAGCTTTGATATGTTGTATCGCACAAGTTGTTCCATCGAAAATGTTGGTTAACGTAGGTAACTTGCACTTTGGGGGTATTCCTCCTAATTATACTTCTTGTGTGAATGGAGTCTTCGAAGCTTCTTCTATGGCTTCATCCAATTGTCTCTTACCTCCTCCCCTTTTATTATTTAACATTCCTCTCATTTCCGCCAATTCTCTCAGAATTTGTTCATTTACACTTGAGTTTGACTCCATTGGTCTTTTTAACTCCGCCTCTCTTCTTCTGCGTTCATGTCTGTTTTGACTTTCTTGTTCATCATTCTCTTCTCGTCTTTCTCTGCGATCTTCTCTTTCATTCCTCTCATGAATTCGCACACCGTTATATCTATCCTTTTCTTTTCTTTGCTGCCTTTCAATTCTCCTTTGTACTCTTTCATACTCTTCATTGATATTACCATTGTTGCGATTTCGTTCTCTCCTTCTTTCTCTATTATCATGATTATTCTAGCGAATTGCGTCTTGTAACTCATGTTCTTCCATTTTTGTTCTCAATCTTTCTCTTTCGCAAGCTAGATGTGCTTGCTCAACATAGTGTCTTTCAATTTCATATTCAATTTCTTTTTGCTTCCTCTGTGTTTCTCTCCCATGCAATATTCTTCTTCTTTCTTCCTGATTTTCCTCATCACCTGGATTATTCCGCCCTTGACGCTGCCTATTTCCTTGATTTCCATCATTTTCCCATTTTGAATAGTCTCGGGACGTGGGATATAACGATCTTCCATTATTTCTCTTCTTTCGCAACGTTCTTCGCCTGGATTTTGCACTTCCTCTCGATTTTCTTCATTAGCATTTTCTATAGGTAAAGTTCTCATTCTTTCCTCTCTAACTGATCTTGAGCTTGACCTTGTAGTGCTTCTCGACCTTCTGTTTTGTAATCTCATATTTTCCATCCTCAACTCATGATTTTGCCTTGTCAAATTTGTACGTTCCTCTGCTTCTAATCGCCTTTCTTCATGTATTGTTTGTCTCAATGTCTCTAATCTTTGCGACCTCTTCATTTCCATGAATTATTTCTCTAATCACTTCTCGGTCTCTCTCCTCTTGTCCATTGTTTATCAATTGTCGTTCTTCTCCCCTTTCATCCACCAGTCGATCTCCAAGTATGCACGATTACTCTATCATAATCCACACAGTTCTATTAAGATCTTGGTTGAATTGGTGATTGAATTTGATTTTCTTCATTATTTCTTGTGTTCATTCTTGATGATTCCCCCATTTCATTTCTCCTTCTCCGTAAAGTATCCTACTTCTTCTAATAGTTGTTGGTTGTTCGATGCATATCTTCTTCTAGCCATTTCTCAATTTGAAGAATTGTTGAAAATTATATGAAATTCCTTCCCTATTACTCCAAATTCTTTCAAATCACGATGTCAATCTTCACTCTCTCCCTGTTTCAAGCGCCAATATGTAGTTGCAGGAAATCCTACACTACACCCCTCACAAGAATCCACACAATCAAGCCATTTTAAGATGTACAATTATAATTTTTATTGATTAACTTCTTGAATGTTTATAAGATAAAATGGAAAAGAGCTAAAGAAATTACAATCACTATAAAATTTCTCTCTCTTAATGACTTGCCCAACACTCGAAAAAGATCTCCCTCTCCAATAGGCCTGTTCGGCTCTTTATATAGGGTATTACATAATGGATGACAGCTAAGCTGTCCTTTATTTTCGGGAAAGATTTGCGAAGTGTCGCAAGTCTATCAATGCATAATCTCGCGACACTCCTAGATCTCGCCAGGTCTTCATACCTTAATTATTGTTCTGGCTGTCGTCATCCATTGCGTCACTTATTTTACTCGTCTGCGACGCCTTCGCTATGTAACGTTTATGAATTTCGCAGAGGTGTTGGTATTTCGATATTCTGATCCTACAGAAGTGAAGTGAAATGGTCCCCATGCACTTGTCAGCAAAAGAAACAAAGTGAGATGGTCCACATGACACTTGTCATCAAAAGAAGTTAAGAGAAAAGTGGTTCCAAAAAACTAAAGTAACATTTGACTTTCCCAATTAGGAAACCAGCCTATTTTTTTGAAACATTTATTTATAGAAACCAGCCTATTAAAAAGGAACGGAGGGAGTACTAAGGTAGTTCAATGTCTTTATCATTTGTTTTTCTGCTGGCATATTTGGCTGGACTAGAGTAGCACAAACAATAACATATCTCAATCAAAACCAATCAATTTATTAAACCACTAAAGCAAAATACAAAAGGGGAGAGAGTCTCATGCAGGTAGGATTGTCATGATAAAAAATGTAGCTTCTTCTTTGTGTGTTTACCAAATGAGTAGCTTTAAAATCCTTGTCAAAATCTGTAACAAACTAACCAAAATACAGAGAGATTTTTGGTGGGGGGAAATGAAAAAGGTATGTATGAGAAAGGTAAAAAGGGATTATTTTTCAAAGCTTGGGATGACATAAACAAATCAGAAGGGGGGGGCTTGGAATTCAGAACTTGTAGAAGTTCAATATTGCAATGATAGCAAAAATGGGTTGGAGACTTAAAGAAAAACCAAAATCGCTACGTGCTTCTATACTCAAAGCAAAATACTATCCTCATAATGACATATTGCATATGAAAACCAAAACAAAACAAAAAAAAAAGATAATTTGGATTTGGAAAGGCATTCTAATGGGAGTTAATCAAATTAAACAAAATTGTTTTTGGAAAGTAGGTAATGGAGAAAACATAAATATTTGGACTGATCATTGGGTGCCTGAGATTAAACCACCGATAATACACAACTCTACAGCAGAAGGAAATTTCAGCAAGGTAATTGACTTAATTACTAGTTCACATACTTGGGATGTTGAAAACTTAGCAGCTTGTTTTAATCAACATACAATTGAGAAAATATTGAAGATTCCAATCCCAAATTATAATACCCCAGATGATGCTATCTGGACCCTACACAATTCAGATAAATTTACTGTTACGTACAACTCTTTGAACTCTTCTGGTGGAGCAAATCAAGATTGGAACAAAATTTAGGATATGCAAACTACTCCCTCTATTAAAATGTTTATTTGGAAAGCGGCTCACTCTATTTTACCAACTAATATGAGAGTTGCATCCATCTTACCTGATACTCGGACTTCTTGTCATTTGTGCAACTCTGGTGAGGAATCTCTATCTCATATCTTTATCACTTGTAATTTTATTTCTCAGGTTTGGATGCATCTAAATTTCGATATGTCTTACGTTACAAATGGATTACTAAACTTTCATGATTGGCTTAATACTTGGTTTAGGAATCATGATAGAAACGGACTTGCAATGGACTGGTCAGTTATTTGCATTATAGTAAGCTGGCATGTTTGGAAAGCGAGATGTGATGTAGTGTTCAGAAAAACTAAGTTAAATAGCTTGGAAACAGCCAAAGCAATAGTTAGATTCATAAACAGTTCCATGAACATAAACAAAATGGGTTATGATATTATGCAAAACGTTTACTACAATCCTATGAATGACGAACACCTCAAAATCACAACAGAGGAACCGAATAGAAATGATAGTTTTATGACTGTGAAAATTAACATTGATTTGTCAATGTCAAATTTCAGGGAAAATTCTGCTGTGGGACTGACTATTTTTGACTATGTAGGTAACACTAATGAAGGAAGTGTGTAGGAATGCAAACTGTTTTACCAGAAAAGAACTTGAAAGAACTGGAGCCAAAGAAGCTTTCCAATTGGCGACAAAATGTAGAGGACAAAATATTATCTTTCAAAGCGATTATAAACCGACACTCATGTTGCTAATGGAAATATATGCTAAGGCTAGGGAAAAGAGATATACTATCAGTGAAGATTACAATATAGATCCAAGAACTTGCATGAATTTTAAAGTGAAAGGTTTTATTTTAAGAAGTACATACCATATAATTGAGGCAGCGCATTTATATAATTTATGTAACCGTCATGGACTCACAAAGTCTTGGTCAGGGAAAAACTTTAGAACCCTAATGAACAATTTACAATTCCAATTTTGGAAATATCAATGTAATAGATATCCCAATCCCGATTTACACCAGGTTTCTCACAGGGAAAATATTTCAATTAATGAATGAGGATCAGATCCTTTTTTGAAGAAAAAAGTCCCAAAACAGACAACTCTCTGAAGTAAAGGATACGAAAGATGATGTTTTTCTTTGAGCGGTAAAGGATTTGTCTGCTCGGTCGAGATAGTCGCTCACACATTCTTTGCCGTGATGGGAAAATGGTCTAGTTTGAGGACTTATCCGTGCAAATTCTTATTTTGTACGTCCCACCGCGGAGGCATATTAACGCGTTATACATCCTTTGCTTTTGGATTAATATTTTTAGGCATATACATCGTTTTATTAGTTGCAACGGAAAAGTAGTTGATTTATAACCAAAATATGGATGTTTAATGTGTGTTGCACCTTTATGGTGGTTTGCATAATTGTGCCCAAAAGAATAAACGCCTCCAAATTTTTCGTAAAAACTTAAAATTTGATATTGTTGTTTGTACTCATTGTGGAGATCTCTTTAAAATCTTTACAACGAGATAAAATTTGTAAAATTCCAAGACACGGATTTTTAGATATATTATATTCTAGTTTGCTTACCAATTATACCCCTAAAAAATAGGATACATAAGGAGCTATAATAATTGGACTAAAAGGGAGGGACATTCTCGGTTTTTTAATAGTAATAATTTCCAATCTTTTTATGAAATTGCACATTTTATTTTACAAAAAAAAAAGGCCATAAAAGGGACTCATTCTCTTCGGGCCCTCCAGTCGGTCGGCCCAATTAAGCCAAATAACGTAATTGGCTTAGAAAAGCGTTTTAACAACCAATTCGTATTGAAGGACCGATGATCACTAAGAATCTCTCTTCATAGTGAAAGCAAATCCAGAATCTTTCCAAAATTATACCCACATTCACTAAAATGCTACTTGTGATGATATGAAATTGATAATCCATAGGTCTCTTAGCTCACACACCTGAGGTCCCACACAACGCAAGAGTACTCTCAACTCTACTGATAACATAAGATAATTGATCGGTTATACTCCTCTTCAGTTAGATATTTATCTGGACTTTTCTCAATATTATAAGATTGTAATATAGGTAGTTTAGATTGATATATATCTCGCATATGTAATTTGCTTTGAGTTGGAAACCCAGAAATCTTACATGGTATCAGAACGAGGCTCATGCATGAGTGGTTAAATGCCCACCCGTATGCGATCCATGTGTTAGGAGGATTAAATCTCCTTTACCCGTGAAGGGGAGTGTTGGAACTATTAGACACTTCTTATAACTACTAAGCTAATAGTTCAAACTTTCCTAAAACCTCTAGGCTTTATACACATATAACTCTATGGGACACTCCACTCATTGCAAATTGGTTTTGAGTTGGAAGCCCTAGAAATCTTACATGTTGAACAGATATGGACAATGATTGAACAGTTTTATTAAGTTTTTGTTAAAAGATAAACATAATTACGGGCTCAGAATTTATATGACAAGCGGTGTAATGAATACTAAAATAGACAACTGGATGTTATAACAGAATAAGATATTTCTGTTACCACAATACAACCGAAACAACTGTTACAAACACAACTACTTAATGCACTCAATCAATTATACTCACAGCCCCCTCAAGCTGATAGCCTTGTAAATGCAGAAGTTTGAGCATCAGAGAAAGAAAAACTGGATCCTTTGTAAACAAATCTGCTAGCTGATTTGCAAAAGAAACATGCTTGACCACCAGAAAAGAAGAAGAGACCAAATCACACGGGAAATGATAATCAATCTCAATGTGTTTCGTACGAGCATGAAACACAGGGTTACTTTCCATACTAGTTGCAGAGGTATTGTCACAAAAAAGGAAAAAAGGTTTTGTCAGAGTTATAAGCAACTCATCAAGCAGAAACGAAAGCCATACCATTTCTGTAGCATCCACAGCCATAGACTTATATTCGGCTTCAACAAACAATAGTGATGGTAGATTGCTTCCTTGAGGACCAAGAAACAAGTGAAGAACCTAAAAAAAAACACAAAAGCCTGAAGTTGATCGTCATGTTTCAGGGCAGTCTGCCCAATCAGACTCTGAGTATGCGGTGAGAGAAGTAATATCTTCGGAAGAAAATAAAATACTTGAACCAACAGTTCCACTGATTATCTGAGAATACGCTTGACCAGAAATAGATGCTCAGAGGTAGGTTAATGCATGAACTGCGAAACGTAGTTTAATGCAAAGCAAATATCTGGCCGAGTCATTGTTAGATATTGTAGAGTACCCACCATACTCCTATAGGCCTTCAGATCATGGAACAATGTACTAGTGGAGATGGAGTCTTGGCTGCTTGCAAGTCGACATATCATATTTCTAGAGCAGTTCCAAAGAATATTTCTCTGAGTCAAGAGTAACTGAGAACCATTATTTAAGAATAAAGCTTCAATACCCAAAAAGTAGTGTAGGACTCCCAAATCTTTCATTAGATAAAACTTTTGAAGAAAAGTAGCATTTGAATCTGACAGTTGACAAGATGAAGCGGACTAAATGATGTCATCTAAATACAACAATAGAAGTGCCATATCAATTCCAGATTGATATAGAAACATCGAATGATCACACATGGATCTGGAAAAGTCATATTCATACAAGGAACTGCAGAATATCTCAAACCAAGCCCGTGTGGATTGTTTGAGACCATACAAACTTCTCTTGACTTACACATGTGTGTATGATTCTCAGTATCCACAAACCCTAGTGGTTGTGTCATATAGACATCGTCAATTAGATTGCCATGAAGAAATGTGTTGGATACATTCAATTGCCTGACAAACCATTTGTGAGTGATTGCAAGAGTAAGAACTAACCTAACTGTAGTTTGCTTGACTACTGGGCTGAATGTCTCAAAATAATCCACACCATCAACTTGATCATAGCCCTTGGCCAGTAATCGTGCTTTGTACCTCTCCATTGTTCTATCAGCATTGAGATTCAACTTATACACCCACTTACAGCCTAAGACATTGAACTTTTCATCAAGAGGAACCTTAATCCAAGTTTCACTATCCATCAATGCTTTATACTCATCAGATATAACGTTTAACCATTTTGGATTCTTACAAGATGTTTTATAATATTTTGGTTTAGTTGTGAGTTGAGAAATTAAAGCTGAATGGGAAGTTGAGTCTAAAAAATGAGCAACAAAATGTGCTGGTAGTTGTTTTGACTTGGAGATACCAGATTTTGATCTTGTATTTATAGTAGAAACAATTGGAGGAATAGAAATAACATATGTGGGTATTACAGGAGGAGAAACTGCAGACATAGGAATTGTAGGTATTTCTGTATGTATTGGTGGTGTAATAATTGCAGATGATGGTGTAGAAATATGTATTGATAGAGTTATGTTTTCAGAAGGAGACAAAAGTGGTGACGGATATAAGGGTGTTGATGTAGCAAATGGGAAGCAATGTTCATCAAAATTTGCATGCACAAAAACATAAGTATTTTATTGACAAAATCATAGCACTTATCGCCATTATGAATAAGACTATACCCCAAAAATACACACTTGATCGACTTTGGACTCAACTTATCATCCCTATAATGCTCCAAATTTGGGTAACAACAACAACCAAATACTTTTATGAAGGAATAATCTGGAAGTGTATCAAAAAGAACTTCATAAGGAGATTTGAAGTTTAGCATTTTTATGGGAAGTCGATTGATGATATAAGTGGTTGTTAGAATAAAAAACCATACGAAAAATATTTAGGTAATGAGTCTTGAAAGGCTATAGTGTTTCCCATTTTTGTTACATGTCTTTGTTTGCGCTCTACCAAACCATTTTGTTGATGTAGATGGGGACATTACACTATATACACAATACCATTGTCTTCTAGAAACATCTTGAATTGTCCTTTGACCAACTCAAGGGAATTATAACATTGAAAGAATTTTATATAAGCACTTAATATATTCTATGCACTAGGTTTGAAGTGTTTGAAACATGCTAGACTCTCAGTCCTACATTTGAGGGGATATATCAAATGGAATCTAGTAATCATTTATGAAAACTATATAATATCTGAAGCCTAAAGTAGAAGTAGTATGTGCAGGATCCTAGATATCGCAGTGTACTAAATGCAGAGGAGTGGACGTAGTTCGAGCTAAAGAATGAAAAAGTAATTTATGATTCCTACCTTGCTGACAAGATATGCAAAGACATGAATCACTTGAACCAACCTTCATTTTAAAAATGCTAGCTACTTCGTGAAAAATTCCAGAAGTAGGATGGCCCAGCCTTCTATGCCAAAGGGAGAAATCATTTGTAGAAGTTGAAGCAGTAAGAGCAAATGAAGTCATACATTCCATATGATATAGGTTATCCTTGATTTTACCTTCAGCCAACACTCTTCTTGTTTTGCCACATTTTTATTCTATATATCCATCCCATTGAACTAAACAAAATAAATTAGTTTACCATATATGTGACAAAATATATGTCATAAAATCTGCGAATCTTAAACAATAACTTCATTAAAAAAATTCCTATAAATAAAATCCCTATGTACCAAAATAACACAACTTTTTTTACATATTTTTTTTATAATTAGTTTTGCCATTATGGTTGTTGGATTCACTCCACCGGAAGATACTGCAATCATAGGCACTTGGGAGAACCAAGCAAACTATTCAACATAGGATATGATCCATCAAAAGAGAGGTCAAACACTACGTTATGCTCCAACGTGTACTTTTCAGAGACCTTCCTGCTGGTAATAACATGAATGATGTTGTAAATGATTTTCAGTTAACTACATGTTTTTAAGACACTCTTCAATGAAATAATAAACTGGTTTTTGTTTGTTTGATTTAGGAAACCAAAGCCAAAAGACTCTACGAAGAAATAATGGGAGAATAATTTGGGTTTTATCAATGTTACTTACTAATGAAAGACTTTAGTGACGACTATAATCTGATATTATCGTTATGGTGTTCTTCACTAGATGGAAACCAAAATTAATATGACTGCACCAACATAATAGATTTTATGGGAACACCTCTTTTGAAAACCCTCACAATACTAGAACTCGTACAGTAGCGGTTTAAAGGCTTGTTGAACATGCTAAGTGCAGCAGCGATAGCTGCGAAAGTGATATAGGGTTTAATTAACTATCTTGTTATCCTTTGTTATTTGAGAATGAGTCAGTGTACTCTCTTTTATCGAGTGAATAATAAAATGACAATGAAAAATTAAACTATAAGATTAAATACACAAAGTTCGGGTCTTACATATTATGAAGGAGTGATAGGTCTTCTAATGTTTAGTTTTGAACGCAACAATGACTAACAATAATGAATGGAAGTGATGATAATGAATGCCAGTGCTACCTCCAATCATTTCGAGTTTTCGACTGAACAATTAGACGAATGAAACACACTAACATGTCTTCTTATTTCGAGTTTTCAAAACAATAATGTTTGTAAAAAAGTTAGGGTCGTTTGTAAAAAGTAAAGGTCGTTTGTACACATTGAAATATAATGTTCCAATATCTGCCTAGACCAAAACGTGAGTTGGATCCTATAAAAAGATGGGTTGCCTTAAGGCATTTCACATACCAAAACCTTTTGTTTCCTTATACATCTCATGTAAACAGTAAAGGTCGTTTGTTTGGAGATATTTTAATAATAAAAAATCCTTCAACACTACTATGGCTGTCTTTGATTTTGCAAAATATTTGGTAATAATGGAAACTTGGGTGATCCAAAGCTCTCGTGAAGAAGTTAGACGAGGATGAATAATAGATTTAGTCTTCTGGCAATGGGTATGGAAATATAACAAAAGAGATTTTGGAAGTGATCGGGAAAGAACGGTAGAAAACACAAAGGATAGGTATGGGGTTAGCCAAGAAGCATTGCAATCTTTTGATTCATTCCAAGTAATCGCTTTCAATAGCAGCCGAAATCCTGAAGCAATGACAACTGAAACAATGGTGAATGTTTAATAGATTTATTTATATTGATTTTCCTTGAATCGTTTTGGATTTAATGTTAGTGTTTCGATATTTTAGGAGCTATGGGAAAAAATGAAGTACCGTCAAGTTAAGGGTGAATTTACCCACGATGAAATCTTTCAATTTCTAAAGACCAAGTTTCCAGATATTCTAACAGATTTTAAAACAATTCCTGATGATGCTGAATTGTTAAATATGGACGTGGAAGACTTTGACGAAGATGGTTTACCTCTTGATACGAGACCTTCTATTTAGATAATGATAGGTTTCGTGTTGACGCCTCTTTGCAAATCCTCACGAGACTAACCTCGTTAGGATCACCTAACGATTTAAAGGCTTGATGCACATGCTATGCATAACCATGATTTCTACGAAAATAAGTTAGGTTTTGAATCATAAGTTGTAATGTACTTGTTGGTTGTGTTAATTCAAATTTAGTTATGTTCAAATTCAAATTTGCACTTAAGTACCATTGAAAAATGGAGCTCTTAAATTTGTATACTGTTCACAATGGATTGTAACAATAACTTAAAAAGAACTCAACTATAAATTGAGTTGCTCAACACAAACAACACACGCCAAAATCATAACATTTATCAATTCATTCTCCTCTTTAAAGTACACTAGAATACATATATTTAACCTGGCATTTTTAGGGGCGATCCCGAAAGAATTAGGGGCGACTAATAAGACAAAAAAAGATCACCCAAACCTAAAATGCAGCCACTCCTTATCTCCTTTTATCAAAATAGCTAATATGCCCTTCTATAATCGGTAGATATATAGTACAATCAGTAGTTTACTTATGTAATCGGTAGTTAATGTGTAATATGTAGTTTTAAAGTTTTGTTATTTTGAAATGAACTATAATCGGCAGAATTGTTTTCACGTCTATCTACCGATTGTACAATCGGTTAGAAGTTATTTTGTTAGACTTTCGATTATTTGCGTTTTCGTAATCAGAGTTTCCTTCAACACGCATAATCGGTAGTAAATATTCCTTATTTTCTACCGATTGTGTGTGTTTTTCGAGGCACGACTAGTTTTTTTGAAAAAAAAGACGTTGGAGTTTAAATCTATATAAGGGAACTCATCTCTAACAAACCATTTGCACCAAACTCTCCACCTCTACTCAATTCAAATTTTAAAACATTCCTCATTTGAAGAAAAACATGGTTATTCCCTTTGCCCAAGAAGAAGATTGTGTTATTTATAGAGCACAGGTTGTGGTAACAACTCATGATCATAATCACTCACTTCACAAATCGGAATCCAAAGAACAGTTATGGAACCATATTTTAATGGTATTTGAGGCGTTAGATGGTAATCGAATTGGAAGATCATCCGATGACATTAAGAGAAGAAAGAAGATGATCGATAAGGAGATTGACAAACTTGAAGATGAGGAACGATTTGTTAGTAACTCATTTGTAAGACGTACGAAAGACGAGTAAGTATCTTAGTAACTCCAACTCAAATAAACATTAGTTAGTACTAACTTATTACTCATTTGTAATTTCAGAGAAACATTGTTGATCACCGGTATGTGTCCCTCTACGAGAAACGATTTGAACATGAAGGATGTTACAAAATCAAGAGAGACAATTTCTATGGTCACTGGAAGTTATGATCTGTTTTAAGACTTTGAAGTAATTGTGATAGTATGGATTTAGGTGCTTTTAATCGTATTTGCAATGTTAAGGTCTGTTGAATTTTATGTAATGGTTATAATCGGAAGTAGATTAAATGAAAACATCTTCCGATTTTATACAATCGGTAGTTACTGGAATTAACTTATCATCCGATTATTAAGTTGCCCCAAATTTTGATTTTGCCAAATCTCTAATCTTTCGAATTTTTGCACTACATTAATCGGTAGGTTAGTATGTTCAACTAACTTCTGATGATGAAGGTGCCCCAAATTTTGATTTTGCCAAAATCTCTAATTTTTCGAATTTTGGAACTACAATAATCCATAGGTTAGTATGTTCAACTAACTTCCGATTATGAAGTTGCCCCAAATTTTGATTTTGCTAAAATCTCTAATTTTTTGAAATTTGGCACTATAATAATCGGTAGGCTATTATGTTAACCAAACTAACGATTATTAAGTTGGAAAAAATTTGGAGTTTGGCTCAGAGTAATCGACAGTTTATGAAGTTCACCCAACTTCCGATTGATATGAATCGGTAGTAAACCAGATAATTTTGTTTCCGAATATTAGTTTTTTTTGTTACAGGAGAACTGTAAAATCCCAATGACCATAATCGTAAGATATGTATGTTGTTTAACTCCCGATTAAACAGAATCATTAGATATTCATGATATTTTATCCTCCGATTATTGTGGAAACTTCAGCAGTTAATTTGCGAAGATTGAGTCGTTTGATAATCAAGTAATAAACATAACTCAAAAAACATTCATAACCCATAAACTTAAGAATTTATAATCCAAAACAAGTATTTAAAACAACATAATCCGAAATAAACTTTTAAAACAACATAATCCAACACATCGAACAACACATTAAGATCTACTTTTTTTTCCCGAGTATTCTTAGCTAAAGTTTTAGAACGCTCAACACAACCAGCACGACCATCATTATCACCATCATCACCTTCAGCTTCCTCTGGATTTTCCTCAACATTGTCTTCAGCAAGAGAGTTTGATGAAGCCTGAGATCTTTTTTTCGTCTTTGCTGTTCTTTTCTTGGGCTGGTCCTTCGTGACTTTCTCCCCAAACTCAGCTGCATACTCTTCATTATCAACATTATTAATCATCTCCCTTTGCTTTTTTATCTTCTCAAGTGGCACAGGAACTCCAGCCGTTATGCAATCAGCGCACCATTTGGACAAAGACTTGAACCTATTCACCTGTTATTTTAATTGACATAATATCAAATGGAGTTTACCTAAAAAATTGAGTTGTACTATTAAAGGGAAAAGACATGACAATACGCACCAGTCTATCATAACCACTTGGTTTATCTTTGATGATACATTTATAAATGGCTGCCGACGAGGTCATCTTTGCTTTAAGTTCACGGATTACACGATGATGGGAATTCTCCTGGTACCAATCCATATAGCCTGGAGCATTTTCATCACCTCGGTTGACAGGTCTCCCAGAGTTGACAAAGTATTTCATCCTCTGATCCCGATGGTCAATAACAGATGGTGAACTAGAGTAAACTACCTTGATGGTGTTGGTATTAGACTCGGAATGCTCCACATCCAACTTGAACTTGCCACTTATGTGATGCCATGGTAATCCTTGTACATAACCGTGTTGTCGCATCACCCTTGAGCCATTGTACATCACATAACCTGTGGGATGCCACAACGGTCCAAAATAAAGGAACAACTCGAAACGACCAGCTATATGTCCACTAGCTCGGTCTTCCTTGTATGGATCAAAGCATACCTCTGAGGCCTTAATTGAGTCTAATTTCTCCCTCAATTGAACCAATTGCTGCTCTTTTGTCCTTGAACGGTTCTTTGTGAACGTGTACTTTGTTCCTCTCGGTGTACCTTTCTTCCACTATATGTTCACTACTACCAAACTCAGACTAGGGTAGTGGTCATAGATCAATGTCTACATAGATATCAAACCAAGTATTAGAAATTGATTCTAACCTACCGAGAAAATAAACAAAAAATAACATAACGATCAATGGATTAATAGAGTTGAGAAAATACCTAGAATAGACTCACATTCTCGGCAATTTGGCTAGTTTTAAGCCTCGACGCCTTTCTTAACTCCTCCACCAAGAATTCTAGGCATGTCGTGCCCCAGGAGTACTCGGTGACCTTATTGAGAGGATGCAATAGTTGTAGAAGGTTGGCATCTACTCGGTTGCAACTAGAATTGGGGAAAATGACACATCCCAATACACACAAGAGATAGCTAGGCGGTGGCCGTCGCATCCACTTCGGCATCACTTAACGGTCCTTGCTTTTCTTTCTCGACTGTGCCTTTGAACATCTTGATCAATTGACCCATGTTAAAATGTCTAGTTTTCTAAGTAAAGCAAATGTTGAACTCAGTGTCTGATGTCTCTTTATCCCAACCAAAACACTTCTGACACAAATCATAAAGTTGTACCCAACTTAACTGCTTTGTCTTGTTATACTTGACAGCTACACCATGGTCAATGAGATTAAGAAGCTGCTTCACATCATCTGAAGTAATGGTCATATCCCCAAACGACATATGAAAGGTGTCAGTCTCGGGATACAATCTCTCAACAAAAGCCGATATCGTGACCCGATCATGTTCCAACATTGAGTTCTCAGCAGCAGTAGATAATCCCGAGTTGGCTATAATTGTCTTGAACCTTTCACATTCACCAACTAAATGCCACTTTTTCATTACTTTTGTTGGTGCGGCAGTGGGTTTGAGTAAACGAATCGCATCGGAATGATACTATTAAACATACAACACATTACAAAATAAATAGAGTAGTATTACGAATAAAATGACAATACGTTAATAAAAAGAATATGATTATTACCTCAGTTTCTTAGATTTTTTTGGCCCAAGAGTATTGGTATCCAAATAACAATGCTCCTACATCTATCGGTAGCCTCGGGATTTCTTCAAAGAAATGGGGACAAGGTGTGATGTTTTTTTCGCGATTGGCTGCCTTGTAACTCCTCCTTTTTCTTGTGTACTACTTGTTTGTTCTTCTTCTTGTACTCTAATTTCTGGAGCGGTTGGTTCTATTCCTTCTTGAGTTACTGTTGGATCGCTTGGTTCTACCATTTCTTGAGTTACTTGTGGAGCGCTTGGTTCTACTCCTACTTGAGTTCCATCATTGCTTGAATTTCCTTGACCGCTCCTTTCTCTCCGTGCACTAGCACTTAATTTGTTACCCCCTTCGCGACGAGGCCCTAAGGAAACTGTATCTTGGACGGCTTTCTTACCTCGCTTATCCCTAAAAACAATCGGTTCGTAAGAATACGTTTACAAACTACATAATTGCAAGTAAAAGAACACAAACAACTTTCGATTGTACATAATCGGAGACAAACCTATACTCATAACTAACGATTATACTTAATCGGTAGCACGGGTTCAATACAACACCCTATCTTCATTTTCAACAACTCTACCGATTATAGTTCATTTTAAAACGAAAAAATCTAAAGTCATGAAGATAATTAATAAACAACCTAACTTCCGATTACAACTAAATCGTAGGACAAAAATTATACATATCTTCCGATTAAGATGCATTTTAGAGACAATAAAGTCTAATTTGATGAGGCAAATATAATCGGAAAAAATAATACAACACCCTATATTCTGATTCCATCGAATCTATATGTCTCTATATCGTCTAATCATCTGTTATAATCGGTAGACAAAAACAAATTGACTTCCGATTAAAACCAATTTAGGGTTCAGTATCAACTAATGTACTGAGAATAGGAACTAAACTTAAAACTATATCACCCGATTATGATCGATGTTCACGAAGAATGAAGAACACGAGCATAATCGGGCGTTTAAAAACAGATCTATCTTCCGATTCTGGGAAAAAAAACGAAAATCCTACAAATTCTTTTCATCAATTCGTCGAATTAAAGCAACATAAACCCAAATAATGGTAGAATCTTACCTAATATGGGCCATTTAAAGTTGATTGGGAGGACAAGTATCAGAATCACCACCACCACCTACATCATAGGCTTCATCTTCTTCGTCTTCTTCTTCTGCAGTTACAATCGCTTTGTTCTTTGATAATTCTCCGATTTTTAGATCGTCACCACGTTAGACATTTTTCACTCGAGCTATTTTGGGCTCATCAATTCTCGTCATCGTTTTATAGAACAATCGACGATGTTTTTTATTCGGCGATGAACGACGACGATGAATTGAAGTTGAATAACGGAGGAATTTTTTTTTCCTCTCTACAATCGGGAGTGAAGAAGAAGAAGAAGAGGAGAAGAAGAGTTGAAAAGAAAAGAAATGAGAATGAAACTAGGTTTTGGGTGGTTTTATTCATCGAAGGGGTGTATAGGTAATTCCATAATCGGTAGTTTAGTACCATATGAATATCTCCCGATTTAATACTTCAATCGGTAGTATAATGAATTCCATTTTCTACCGATTTGTAGAGTAGCCCCAAATTCAAAATATTAGATACAAATGAAATTCGAGTTTTCTACTTTAACAATCGGTAGTTATGGTATTTTTTTTACCTACTGATTATTGCAGTAGCCCATTCTTAAACAAACCAATAATCGGTTGCTAGTACCACTATACTAACTATCGATTATAGAATGACATTTAGGTATTCTCGGAACCATTTGGACATCCCATAACCTTGTCTATGGTTTGGGAATAAAAAAGTCGCCCCTAATTCTTTCAGGTTCGCCCCTAAAAATGCCAGGATATTTAAGTATGAGTTTATATTCACAAGAAGAAGATGTATAAATCACCGAAGCTTGGGTTAATGTGGCACTACAATATGAAGTCGTACACCACCAAGTCCCGGATGTTACTGTTTGGGAGCAAGTGTACCACAATTACACTCAAGAGTTCGTTATTGTACATCAAAGAACCACAAACATCATAAAAGGCAGGGTTGCTTACATTAAAAGGGCAAAAAGAGGGTACATTGGTATCCTTAAAAGATTTATATGAGCAGAGGTGTAGAAATGACGGATGAAATCATTGTAAGAGTTGTTATTTTCATTTGCCTACTCTTAATCACGAATTGTTCTTCCATCTAATCGGAAATATTTCATGTTTGTGTTTTGTTCAGGAGGAACTCAGTAGAAGGCATTACTTTCAGATGACTGTTTAAGCCTTTAAACTTTATGAATGTTATTTAATCCTGAAAGGCGTATTTCCTGAGTTTAACCCGTAACTTATACCCCGTAATCCTCCAGAAGATGGAGGCGATGATTAATATATTCAATATTTATTCTAGATTTTGTGGGTAAATCTTCTGTAAACCCTCACGAGACTAAACTCGTCCACTAGGGTCGCTTTGGGGTTAAAAGGCTTGTTGCATATGCTAAGTGTAACCGTGATTCCTACGAAAGTGAGTTAGGTTTTGAATCGTGAGTTGTAATTTACTTAAGTGTTTATAATAAAACTCTAATGTAAAAAAAGAGCTCATCACATCATAAACACACAATAATACATTACATCATAAACACGCAATAAGGAAATGCAAACCTCCTTAATAACGTAAGAACGGAACATATGAGTTGTCTTGATCTGCAAAAACAAGGTCTATGTAACTCAGAAACAATAGAGAACAGAGAAGGAGAAAGAGAAAAATAGAAACCGGAGGAGTTCATACTGCAACTTTTTTGTTTTTGTTTCCTGCCGCCATTGAACTAACTTCAAACCCCCTTTCTTCTTTTACTGAAACAACTTAGTAATGACAACAATTAAGATGTTATCTTTGAAACTATTGGGAACTTAGTTTTGACAACGGAGTTGATACCTCGGTCACTGGTACTTATATACACGACTCTAAGGTGTTTATTATCCAGGATGGAATGCGCTGCATTTGATGATGAGGTGGCAGTACATTACTGGCTTAGAGGCAAGTTACACGTAATAGAATAAAAAAAAACTAGAAAAAAAGAAGTGGGAATGTTAAAATATTCAAAATTCATGTGCTCAAGGCTTAATTCCTTTCTGGCTTATTGTATCTTAAAATATTCAAAATTCATGTTCCTGTCTTATTTTATATTAAAATATTCAAAATTCATGCGCTAAAGGGACCCCTACTCTGGATAGGGGGACACTCATCTTCTTCGCGTGAAGGAAATTAAAATGATATTATTCCCGAAGATTTTTTTTTCATTAAAGAGAAAATATTTTCTTTGAAGATTTTGAAGAAAACAGAAAGTGGAGTTATTATCAGGATTTTCTTTGATTATTTTTGGAACATAGTATTGATTGGGAGAAGATATTATCCTGGGATTTTTTATACTCCCTCCGTTACTGGAAAAGTGCTACTTTCACGTTTTCAATTTGGTCTATTTTTAGGCTAAAATGAAAAAGTAAAAGTAACACTTTTCCAGAAACGAAGGTAGTATTATTTTTGGAAGATGCATGTGGTTTGCAAGTGTTTAACTCAGTCTAACATATGTATTTTAATGTGTTGAAGTGTGTCAACTGCAAGTAAGCATGTGAGAATCAAAATAAGAGAAGAAAAGGGAAATAAAATCCTGTAATTGGCAGAGAAGTTATTACAAGATTATTGAAGTTATTACAGGATTATTTGAAGTTAATACGGAGATCTCTTGGCCTTGTGGTGTATAAAAAGCATCTTTGGGATGTCATAGAGAGGGAGTTTTTTTGGACTCCAAAGCGAGAAGCCAAAGAGATTAGAGAAAATAACAAAGAAGTTGTAGAGAGATTTATTGTGAGAGCTTTTCTTACTAATCAACATTTTTTCTCTTGATACATTTGTGATCATATTTGAGTGTTATAATTCATAATAAAATATTTTTAATTCAAATATGTGTTCTACTACTACCACATACGGCTAATTACTCGGTGGCGAGGGCAAAGGAGGAAGCCATTGATGGATGTTTGATTGATAATTTTATACTTTGAGTTTCATAACTAATTTTTATCAAATGATGTTTGATTGTTTGTCTTTGCGTTTTTCTTTTAGAACTACAACGAACATGCTTAAAACAATCCGGAAAAAGAGATCATGATGTTGACTTATTAGGAGTATCGACTACCACCATATTCTCCCATACCGGCGATAGTGGAAACAATGGATAATCATCATATTTTTTATCCATATCCATAATAACACTTCAAATTTATTAAGTATTGACACTAGAAACCATGGATAACTTTGTCACATACCCTCGATAAGGACCGCCAATTGATAAATTTTAGAGCATAGCTCGGTTGAACCCACCAAGCGTTGGTATGTCAAGTTTGGTTGTCATATTTTAGTGAATCAAAACTCATTTAAGAGTCGCTTGATTATGTACTAGAGACAACTTTGTATAGGTTAGACTAGAAAGTCTAGGAATATTGAGACATACAAGTATTACTCGAAGACCTGAAGAACGTGAAGAAGTAAAGAGCTACAACGACGACATCATCCTTCCTCTTGAGGTTAGTAATATTGACTTGAACTGTTTCATTCCTAACGTATCTTTCAAGTGGTGCTATATTGAAAACATAACTGCGGAGCTGTGAATGGATATATTACTCTAGTAGTGAGACATGATCATATGATCATAGTATTAAGGAATTAGACTACGAAGTATAACACTTATTTTTTGAACTTCGTAGATATGACATCGACATAATCTTATGAACGCTGTTATGATTATGTGAATGGGTACAGGTGAAGCTTTCATCCTAGGAAACAATGTTTTACATTTATTTAAAGGAAGTACATTCATGAACTTTTTTTATGAATCGAAAGATCGCTAGGCTTATTTAATTGGTATGGCTATTCATTGCAAATATTTGGATTACCAATATGTGTGAGATGGTAGAACCGATCATAACTTTGTTATGTATCTTGGTAATAACTAATCACAATGCATGACTTATGATTTGGTATGACTAGTTTTGATTAGTGTAACTGATCCTAAGTAATCAACTGAGATGGTATGATCGATATTTGTAATTGGTGTGACCGATCACAAAAGAGTTGTGTAATCGATCCTTGTAATTTGTGTAACCGGTCATAGTAATTGGTGTAACCGAACCTAGTGACTGGTGTAATTGCAGGAAATCCTACAATACACACCTCACACGAATTCATAATATCTAACACATATTTAAGATCAATAACCAATTTCTTTATTAATTGAGTTAGAAATTTTACAAGAAGGAAGTGAAATCAAGAATGTTATTGTCACTCTAGACTTTCTCTCCACTCTCTAAAAAGATCTCTCTTTTCATAGGCCTATTCGGCTCTTTATATAGGACATTACATAATGTATGACATCTAAGTTGTCCTTTATTTTCGGATCTGACTTGCGACATTCTCGCAAGTGTACAAATGTAAAACCTCGCAACACTCCTAAATCTCGCCAGGTCTTCGCATCTTTCTCGTGTTCTGGCTGTCGTCATCTGTTGCGTCATTCATATTGTTCGTCTGCGATGTCTTCGCAATGTCGTTTATGGATTTCGCAAGGGCATTGGTGTTGCGATATTCTGATCCTACATCTTGCCTCTTCTCATGTCTTCTCTGCGAAGGAGAGAATGTCATGAGAACTAATATTTTCAAAATGCCGCAACTGTTCATTCTTTCACACTTATCTGTTTTGACATGACTCCGTACTTTTACACAAAATTTATTACACGTATCCCTTCCTCCACCCATTTCTTGACACGTCTTTTTCAACCGTCCCCTCTCAACCGTTCATGTCTACTCTTCGCATTAAATATGTTTGCCTTTTCGAGAATCCTTCTCTCTATATATATTTTTCTTACTCCTCCCTTCTTCTTTTTTACTCCCTCTCTTGTTTTCTCTGCAATTTATGTTCTTCATCTCTCCGTAATTTCCGCTCCTGCTACTGTAAATCTTCTTCTTTTTACTTCTTTTGATCTTCCATATTCTCTTCATTCCCATACTCTGAAAGATGCCTCCAGTTGGTCGTAGATATGAACATCTTTTGGAAGAAGTTCAAAAAGATTTTCTAGAGAAAGGTTTCACATTATCCACTATTCCCAATCAAGAATCTAAATCCATTCTCTCTGCCAAACTGTTTACTAATTATCATTGTGATGATCAAAAAATCATAATTTCTCTAGGTCAGATTCTCGCTGGTCTTCACATTCCTCTCTACAACCCTGATTTTCCCTTGTTTTATGAAATTCTTGCTCATGCGAAATTCTCGCGAGCCATCTATCAATTAAGCGGAGATTGTATCCGCTTAATGCTTGAGTTCGCCAACTGTGGTGCTGGTAAGGGATCTCTTTACCCCAATGAAGTCAGAGATCCTAAATTTGCGGACTTAGAGATATTTGCTGAAAAGTATTCAGTAGAGAGTTTCGTTGAAAACTATGAAATAATAAATATGAAGAACGATAGAACTCGCTGGGGTGCACGTTTGAAGAGAAGAGAAAATATTCCCAACGACAAAATACTTATGCAGGATATCGATTGGCATTCTGGAAATAACAATGTTCCTCGCCATTCCAAAGACGACAAATGGTGCGTCTTTCCACTACTTTTGAATGGACCTTATATTTCAGGTTCAAATGTGCTCCCTGCGAATCTCGCCAATTATCGACCTTGGGTATTTAATTGGCTCGAGAAAGCAAAAAGAGATATGCTTCCTAAATTTCGCTCAATTTGAAATCTTCTCTCCTTTTTATACCTACTAACCTTGCGAAATTTTCAGATTATCAAGTTGAGGAGGAGTTATAAAAGAAATGCTAAGGCGAGTACCCTAGCAGCACTCCGTTCGATCACGGATAAAGTAAGAAATACTTTTCTTTATTATTTTTAACAATATTGTTGCCTCTGTTTCTTATCTTCGTTCGTGTGCGAAGGTTGGTGCTGAGATCTCTGGAGAAGAATCCTAAGAAGACCAAAGGTAAAGGTAAAGGTTCTCTTCACAAGGAGAAATCTACTGTCCGACCTTCTAAGAAATGAAAGATCCATTCCTCTTCTCCTTCAAGTCCTTAATCCAGCGAAAGCTCTGATGAAGATAATGATGATGTTGATACTTTTCTCGCAATGGAGAATTCTCCAACTGAATCTTCTATGGCGCAACTGTCTAGCATCTTCTCTGACTCCATGCAAGGAATTGGAGATGATCGTCTTTATAGTATGTGCGAAGCTCTCGCGAGTATCTGTGATGCTCCTTTATTAGAGGGTGATGATTCTCTTCATGGGGTCTCCAGATCGGTGACTCCCAGCTTCCTAAATACACTTGGTGTCTTGGTATGTCTTTATTCCCTTATTTCTTCATAATTTCGATTTTAAATTATATCTTGATAATTTCTTTACTTTCCTTTATAGTCTGGGAGATCTTCCTTTGCTTTTGCCTTAGATCTTGAGAAAAGCCGCAGCATTCTTGAAAAGAAGAATCTTCAACTTCGCAAGAAGAATGAAGAATTGGAAACTGAAGCTGTTGCTCTTCGCAAGAGAAATGAAGAATTTGAAAGTGAAACTGCTATTCTTCACGAGAAGACCAAACAATCGGAAGTTGATTCTTCCACTCAGAAGAATAAGATATCTAGTCTTCAAAGCGCCAATCAACAACTTTATGGTATGAGACTCTTCCCTTTTCCTTTGTTTTGTTCTCTCATTATCTTCCCTTATCTGACTTACCATTTTCGCAGACGTTTATAACCTTTCTGATGAAGCCATTCTTCTTCACTCATTTCCTGAACCTATGGATAATGATGCTCTTCTTGCTCACCTCAACGATTCTTTAGATAGTTTTTCAAATAACAAGATTAAATCTCTTCCTCTAAAAGAACTTCAGTCCAGATTTCGCCTCTTAGAAATTGATCATAGATCTAGTTTGGGTTTAGCCAACCAACTTAAACGTCTATATCTTAGTTCCAAAGAGAAAATTAATACTTTAAGGAAGAAGATTAGTGATCTTATAGATGACAAATATCGTATCGCTAGTCAAGGTGCCCAAGCATTAGCGAAATTCCAAAAAACTCTTCTTGAAGTTCAAGTTGAACGGGATGAATCCATCCGCCAAAATGCTATACTTAGCGAAAGAGAGAATCAAATTTGCTCCCTTCTTCTCATAAACAATGACGATGAATTCGCTTGGGCTGCGAAGGTTCTAGATGACGCCAGAAATAATTTAGGTGTTAACGTCAGCCTTCAAGCTGAGCATACGGCCTTGATTAGGGATATGATTTCTGATAAAGAAGGTTGTTAATTATTCTTCTTTATTTTACTTTTTATTTTTTATGAATCTGTCATTAAGTTACTAATTCATTGTCATATGTTCGCAGACGCTGAGCAGAGATTTCGCAAAAGAATTGAAGAACTTGAGTCCGAGAAATAACATTTCGCAAAGGATTTCTCTCTTGAAATGACAAATATTCCAAATTGAAGAAGCAACTACAAATTACTGTAGCGAATTTCAAAAATGATGTTGTTCTCTTCCGCAATCAGACTATTAAGACAGTCTGCGATGACAACAACATTCCTCATTCTTCATACCCTTGTCTCCTTGACGAAATCCCTGAGAATGTGCCTTCTTTGGATATCTCTGACAGTGATGCTAGCGAAGAAGAGGAATCAAATGAAGGTGAAGAAGTAGAAGAATCTGATGAAGACGAAGAAAATGAAGAGGAAGAATCGAACAAGAAATAATTCTTTTTTCTTCTTTCTCTTTTTGTAATATCTGTACATTCCTTCTTTTAATCTTCTATTTTTGTAACCTTTTGTTGCGAATTTCTTGGATCTTCAAATATTATTTCTACCTTTGTTGTTCCTTTCTGCACATGTTAAAAGAATAATTCTTCTTTGCAATACAGTTAGTCAATATATTATCAATCTTTCATTTTATGAGCGCGTAAATCTATCATATGAAGACAAATAACATGTTTTTATTCTATACATTCCCATACTTGCCTCTGTTATTTGCGTTCAAATGAGAGATTAAGCAAGTTATTTTCGAATTGTGACATGTGTTCATGCCTCAATCTCGCAATTGTTGCTGCTGAATCTTCGCAAGTAAGGAAATCTTGGTTTCTTCCAAGATTTCCTTTTTTCTTTTTCTCTTATGTGGTTTTATTTTGCCTTCCTAGTTAAAGGTCTTACTGTGCCACCTCTTGTCATTGCGACAAAATCGCAGGACGTCTTTACACTTTCATGTAATGACCCCTTGATCTTGCCTTATCATTTCTTTAGTATTGTTGCCTCTGCAGGATAGTTTTGTTGCGACAATATGACAGGCCTAAAAATCCTTGCGAAAATAAAGCCCCATGACATTGCCCTCCTGCGATTTAAATCGCAGGACGTCCTTACATTTTCATGTCTTGACCCATTGATCTCGTCTTATCTTTATTTTTGTATTATTGCCTCTTCGGGATTGTCGCACAAATATGACAAGCCTAAATTTTCTTTGCGAAAATAAAGCCTCATGACATTTGCGTCTTAAGACACTTATCAGCTCCCTAATGGAGGGTTCCGCCCTTATCATCTCCCTGGTTGCCCCTTCAAGGAGACGTACTTCTGCCATACAAGGCCAGCTCCCCCCATCCAGTCTTAACAACAACCGATTATTTTCGCAGACCTCTTATCCCTTTTGCCTATATGGATTATGGTTACGAGACTGTACCTAAGTGGAGTTTTCTTGGCCGAAAAGCATATGCCGAGACTTGCCAAGAATGGCCGAGACACTTCAAATGCCCAAGGCACTCTTGGCTCAACCGTGTACCTCGGCGCCTTGGTCAAATGCTGACTCCTTAGAAGAAACCCTCGGTCGTCCAATCCAAGTCTTAAGCTTAGATTGAAAATCCAAAGTATCTCCCCTGGATGGGCTTTATTGACCCCAATTTTCCATGACTCAGGTTCCAGGGGCGGTGTAACCTTTTCCCATAGTTGGTTTGCCTCTGTATGATTAATTTTTGATTCTTTTGCATGTAAATTCTTTTGTAATTTCGCAATCATATCTTTATATTTCATAATATATTCTCTTCTTCTGCATATCAACTTCCTTTCGCAACCTCATCTCTGCTATTCATAAGAAAGATTTTTTTTTTTTTTTTAAACCCAACTTACATTTCTCGTCTTCCTCCCAATTTTTTTCTTTGACAATCAACAACTACATTTATTCTTTGATTCTCTTATCGCTACTTTCCCGCCTCCGCATTTTTGAATTTACTGTCGTTTTCTTGCATGTTGCGAAGCCTTCGCTACCTCCTATCTTCATCATTTTTTGGTTTCGCAGCATTTCTTCCTCTCTTTGTTCTATTACATCTACCATTAATCTTTCACCTCTTTGTTTTTCTTTGATGTTGTGTTTCCAATTCTTCTTCTTCGCAGCTCTCTCTTCGCAGGATTCTATATCAATTTCATAACACTTCTTTCCTTCAACCCAATCTCCTTTTATGATTCCAACACCAGTGGGATGAGGGAACTTGATACATTGATGGAAAGTCGATGCCACACCTAAGATCTCATGTAACCATGGTCGTCCGATCAACGCGTTGTATGGTGATTCCACATCAACTACACATAATAAAATTTCAGAAGATAATCCTTTCAGTGGAATTCGCATATGAACTTCTCCTTTTGGCTTATTTGCAGTACCGTTAAAACCATAGATTTTGTACGTCGAAGGTATTAGATCTTCATCTTTCCCTCCCATAGTTTTATAAGTATGATAAAAAAAGAATATTCACGGAACTCCCGTATCAATCAAAATTTCTGTTGATTGCCCATGAATTCTAAACTTCATCATCTTCATCCTCACTAGGTTTTGGGTTGATCTCCAATCTTACAACCAATGGGTTGTCATGCATTTCTCCACCCTCAGGTACTTCTTCTGTGGTAAAAGAGATAGTCTGCTTTTTCCATTCTTCCAGTGGCGATGTCTTCGCAATGTTCATTATTTCTTTATCATCAGCATCTTTTGCGAAAACCCTGTTGAGAGTGTTATCGTGAAAATCTTCAATTGTCTTGTATGAGTGTATGATGGAGTTACAAAACAGATTTTTTGCCTTTGTGCCAACTTCAATCACAAATATTTCTCTTTCTTTTGCTGTGTTTGGCTTGTGAATATCTGGAGGAGGTGGTAATGCTTGAGTTTGCGTTTGTCCTACCAGAAAGTGATTTAATTTTCCCCGATCTATCATCCTGAGAATGATTCTCTTTATATTTCTGCGGTCATTTGTTGTATGTCCATGGAAGTGATGATAAGAGCAAAATTCATTACTTCTGTAGCTTGGAGGTGGTTCACTCCCCATGTTCCACGGTGCAGGTATGTTTTCCATTAGGATTATAGCTTCCCATATCTTCTCCACACTAGCATTCAAAGGTGGCATTTTGATTTCTTCCCATATTATTTTTGAATTTCATTTGTCCTCTGTGGAAAGTTTTGCCTCGACCTCCATAAGTTCCTTGCGGTTGATGACCTCCATAAGTTTCTTGTGGCTGATCAAGTCTTTGGATTTTGTTATTTCCACCACGGCTATAGAAGTTCCTCTCGCTCTCAAATTCTTCTTGATCACGGCTCCCCATAGCTACTAGCTTTTGCTGTCCATCTCCCATTACTCTCTCTTGTTGTCCTTGCGAGGTGCTCGCCACTGTATTTATTAACTTGGGTAATAAGCTTGCATTCGCTTCTCTTGAACTTGTGTTCTCAATGGGGTATGATTCCATCTCGTTTTGCTTTTCCTCAAGAGCAATATACTCCTCCTGTAGTTCTCGTAACTCAGTCATTGTGATTGTATTTTTGATTCTGAAAATCTGAATGTATAACAGATTGGTTGCGAACATAGCATTGATGAATGATAGAATGAGATATCTTTCGTCCACATTACCAGCCATATCACTACACATTGTCTTCCACCTCACAGTTAGATGCTTCAAACTTTCGCCAACCCTTTGCTTCAACCCAAATACATCTTCAATGCCAGGTCGCGAGGAATTGTTACTTATATATGCCCCTAAAAATATAGTTTGCAGGTGGTTGAAAGAGGTTATAGTATTCTTTGGCAAGCCTTCAAATGATTTTAATGCCTCTCCTTTTAAACTTGATGCGAAATACTTGCATAATATTGCATCATGGTTCTCCCATTGTAGCATACATCTCACATAAGCTTTGATGTGTTGGACTGCACAAGTTGTTCCATCAAAAATCTTTGGTTAACTTATTTGGCAAATTGTATTTTGGGGGTATTCCTCCTAATTGTACTTCTTGTGTAAATGGAGTTTTTGTGACTTCCTCTATGGCTTCATCTAATTGTCTCTTACCTCCTTCTCTCTTATTATTTATCATTCCTTTCATTTCCGCTAACTCTCTCAAAATTTGTTCATTTATACAGAATTTGGATCCATTGGTCTTTTCAACTCCGCCTCTCTTCTCTGCGCTCATCTCTATTTTGACTTCCTTGTTCATCATTTTCTTCTCGTCTTTCTCTGCGATCTTCTCTTTCACTTCTTTCATTATTTCGCACACCGTCATATCTCTCATTTTCTCCCCTTCGCCGTCTTTCAATTCTCCTTTGTACTCTATCATACTCTTCATTGATATTAGCATTATTGCGGTTTCGCTCACGCCTCCTTTCTCGATTATCATGGTTATTCTGTCGAATTGCCTCTTGTAGTTCTTGTTCTTCCACTTCTGCTCTTAGTCTTTCTCTCTCGTGAGCTAAATGTGTTTGTTTAGCATAGTGTCTTTCAATTTCATCCTCAATTGCTCATTCATTTCTTTGTATTTCTCTCTCGTGTAAAATTCTCCTTCCTTCTTCCTGATTTTCTTCGCCATCTCGATTATTTCGCCCCTGACGATGTCTATTTCCTTGAATTCTATCATTCTGTTCATTTTGAAAAATTTCAGCACGTTGAATATAATGATCTTCCAACACTTCTCTTCTCTCGCAACGTTCTTCGCCTGGATTTTGTATTCCCTCTTGAGTTTCTTCATTAGCATTTTCTATAGGCAAATTTTGTCTAATTTCTTCTCTAACTGATCTTGAACGTGATCTTGTAGTGCTTCTTGACCTCCTATTTTGTAATCTTATGTTTTCCATACTCAATTCATGATTTTTCCTTGTCAAATTCGCACGTTCTTCTGCTTCCAACCGCCTTTCTTCACGTATTGTTTGCCTCAATGTCTCTAATCTTGCAATCTCTTTATTTCCATGAATTATTCCTCCAATTACTTCTTGATCTCTCTCCTCTTGTCCGTTGTCTCCTAATTCTTTGCTCTTCTCCCATTTCATCTCTGCAGAGTCTGATCGCCAAGTATGTACACTCACTCTATCATAATCCACAACTCTATTCTGTATTGGTGGTGTACGTTGAATTGGCGGTTGAACTGGCGGTTGAGTTTGATTTTCTCTGTTGTTCCTTGTATTCATTCTTGAAGATTCTCCTATCTCGTCTCTCCTTTCTCCAGCAAGTCTCCTACTCCTTCTAACAGTTGTTGGTTGCTTTGATGCATGTCTTCTTATAGCCATTTTTCAATTTTAATGAATTATTGAAAATTATAAGAAATTTACTCCAAATTATTTCAAATCACAATATCTATCTTCAATCAGTCCCTGTTTCTAGCGCCATATGTAATTGCAGGAAATCCTACAATACACACCTCACAAGAATTCATAATATCTAACACATATTTAAGATCAATAACCAATTTCTTTATTAATTGAGTTAGAAATTTTACAAGAAGGAAGTGAAATCAAGAATGTTATTGTCACTCTAGACTTTCTCTCTCCTCTAAATTTTCTCTCCACTCTCTAAAAAGATCTCTCTTTTCATAGGCCTATTCGGCTCTTTATATAGGACATTACATAATGGATGACAGCTAAGTTGTCCTTTATTTTCGGATCTGACTTGCGACATTCTCGCAAGTGTACAAATGTAAAACCTCGCAACACTCCTAAATCTTGCCAGGTCTTCGCATCTTTCTCGTGTTCTGGCTGTCGTCATCCGTTGCGTCATTCATATTGTTCGTCTGCAATGTCTTCGCAATGTGTCGTTTATGGATTTCGCAAGGGCGTTGGTGTTGCGATATTCTGATCCTACAACTGGTTTGACCGATCACAAGCAACATGTGTATATGGTAACCGGTCCTGGTAATTGATGTAACCGATCCTGGTAACTGATGTAACCGGTCCTGGTAACTTGTGTGATCGATCACAAGTGCACCATGTTAAGGTATAACCGACCCCAGTGATTGGTAGAACCGTGAACCCATAGTTGTCTTGGAATACATATGAACCAATTCTAAACTTGTTTGGAAGTGTGGTATAATCGATTCCAAGATTGTAAATATGAAAGATGATTTACAAAGAAAATATGTCAACATAATTTGAACACGAACAGTAACTCTTATCTTTTATTGTTCAAAGATATTCCTTAGTACTCAAGGAGATCTTATTCCGAAATAAATTAAGAATTTTTTAATTAAGGTTGTTAGTTTTATATGCTTTAATTACCAGCAATTAAATGCATATCTCAGAGAATAAAAATTAGTAATGTGCATTTACTAATTGGAGATTTTCTGTTGAGAGATTTCGGGAAATATTGGACAAAGCATTTACTGGAATTATGAAAACCGAATGGGCATTTATTGCATATCTTGAGAATACTTTCGGTTTTAGAAATTCCTGGTGTCCAAACATCCTTGGTATATAAATACCCAAGTTTGCATTTCTAGAAAACTATCCTAAGAGCCAGGCAAACTTCATCTTTTTGTTTTTTCTGGTGGAGCCGTCTATCCAGAGATAAAGTTACCCTAATTAGGCGAAATCTCTTAGGACCGCTCGTTTAAAGACTTATGTGGGATCAAGAAGCTCTACGAGTACCGTTGGTGGGAAACTAGATAATTGCAGTGTTATTTGATTTGATTGACTAACGGTTGTTGAAACTTTGATTGCACCTAGTTTGTTTATTCTTGGGAATCTTCTCTTCTGATATAAGATTCACTCAAACTAGATCGAAGTATCGGCGGGATCTTTAGAACTTGTTTGTAGATCTAAAGACATCTTGTGATAATCCATTATTAATGATTTAATTAAATGCGTGATTGATCACAAGAGATTCAAGTGGTGTTTTGTAGGTATTTATCGAAGATTAAAGAAGATTTGAAGACAAAGAAGATTTCTTATTTGGTTTCTCATATCTTTGTGATGCACAAACCTTGATCGGCTAGGATCCAACTAGTATCGGATTTATTCAATTGATTAGTTGCGTGAGATCGGCATCGCTTTATAGTTTCTTGTTGGAATCTATATTGATTGATTGCAAATCTAAACTCCGCTACTTCGGTAGTTGTTGGATAAATTGATCTAACCAGAAATTATAATTGTTTTATTATAATTAAAAAGTAAAATACATAAACATTAACTTCGTACATACTTGATAGTGATCCTTTAGAGTTTGGTTAAGTCCGAACCTATTATCAAGTATCATACTTCGTTGTTGTATTGTCTTGATCTTGTATCCATAGACGATCACACGAAGTTTGAACCGATTTGTCGTATTGTCTCGACTTTGTCTATAGACAATCACTTTCGGTAGAGGACTTATAGGTGGATAAATAAAAGATTGTGGTGTATTTGGGTACCCTCGTCTTTTCAATTGGTATCAAAGCCGGCAAACACGAAAAGATCTAAAAATCGGTGTTTGGTGCGATCCAACCTATAAGAATTGAATCTATTTTCTATTCAGTTAACGTACCACAAAGATTTAAAGGGACGAATTACCCATTATGAAAATCTGCTATGAGATCTTTTCTTGAATCCCGAGATTTTAATACTTGGCTATTAATCGAAGAAATATATGAACGGACGAAAGTAGAATATTTGGAAACTGAGTTTAAACGCTTAGCATTTTATACATATGAAGAAATAGCTCTTGCAAAGCAGAATTCTGATGGTTTGAATGCCATAATACATGCAGTATGTCATGATCTCTTACATCATGTTCTATCATGTGAAACATCTAAGGAAGCATGTGATACTCTTGAGACTGTATTTGAAAGGAATGATTCCGAAAGAGAAGCTTGACTTCTATATCTTTCTTCTGAATGGGAATTGCTTAAAATGGATGATAACGATACCTTCGAGGAGTTTAACTCTAAAATTTGTGAGATTGTGAATGCTTCTTTCTCACTTGGAAAGACTATACCTGAAAAGGAAATAGTATGCAAGATTCTCATATCGCTACCATCCAGATACGAGTCTAAGAAATATGCCTCAATAGAAGCCAATGATATTTCTATACTTTCTCGAAGCTCTCTTGTAGGAAAGTTAAAGATCTTTGACAGAGAGACTCTGCTTAAGAACCGAAATGTTGGATTTGATGCCTCAATTAATACAAATCAATCTTCAAAAGAAGTAAGTATAAACCTAACTGATAAACGTTGTCAAGAGGATGAATTACTTGTTGAAAAAGAGCTTGACTCAACAATTGTACTCCTAACACAACGGATTAAGGACGTTTTATTGAAAGATAAATATAGTCCTGATGCATTATCCTTTTATCATGAAAAAGATAATGAAGAAATCCAATGCTTCAAGTGTCATAGATTCGGACATATGGCAAAACATTGTTCTAGCAGAAAAGATCAGAAGTGCAACAAGGCTTACGTCTCCACTCTTGATGATATCCCGGAGGAAACCATATGAAAGAATATCAAGTTGTAATGCACTTTTTGCCAATTCTAATAGTAATATATCTTGTGAGTCTGATCAACTCCTAAAGAACTGTTTAGAAAAACTTGAGTTGGGAATTAAGGAAAGTCGAAGATTGAGTATAGAACTTGATAACCTTATGAAATCCCTGTCAAATAAAACTCAAGAGGTAAAATCTGAGCAAGAGAAATTGGTTGACATTCCAAAGGGGTCAGAAGTTAACAAAGGAGAAAGTAATTCTTCTGACAATATGTTAAGTTCTTTATGTGGAGAAAATAGCCACACTAAAATCTTCCATGGAAATCTTCAACAAAATAGATTCATCAAAGAACTTCGTAAGGGCATAAGAATTTTGAAGGCTGATGAATTTATTAGATCTCAAAAAGAAGTTGCAGACTCTTGTAAATACAATAGAAAGAAAGAACATAAAGAAACACAATATATTGTGTTCATAAATCATCCTAAGGATGTTTTTGTTACATGTGGTGAGATTAATCCTCACCTCAACACACACTGATTGTGTTTAATTTTGCATCCTCACTTGTTGCCCAAAATCTTTTCTGTGAGGAGGCATAAAATTGGGCAGAATTTGCAAGTCTGTTCTTTTGGTAGGTAACAATAATCTCATGATCGATATCTTTCACTTTTGGGATAAATATTTTCGGTTTCCATAAACCAAATGATATCATTCCTTGATTTTCTCATATCTTATGTGTATATATATATATATTCATCAAGGAGACTGTCTTACGGAGACTATCTTATATATATCTTACGAAGTGCCTTCAAAATTCTTATATATATATATATATATATTCTTCTTGTCCTAAAGAAGACTATCTTGCATCAATGGAGAAATCAGTAAAGGATGGGTCATCTCTTGATGATTTAGCACTTTGTGCATTGGTTATGACTAAACTCATGATGTCTCACAACATGATAATCTTCAAGATTCTCTAAGAAAACAAATTCTTACTGAAGTTTTATTAGACACCATGAGCTAATGATAAAGGATTCAAAAGAAGTATTAGCTGTCATGTACCTGACTATTGAGAGAAGGGTGCCCCTAATCACATTCAGTGTCAGTGTTTAGTATTAGCCTTACTAGTAGTAATTAGCTTATTGATGGGTGTATTTATCATTTGTAATTAATGGTTTAGATGTAACCAGATTGGGGACTACTAGCCGTAGATTCTAGGTCAGTCTGAGTAAGGCTTATAAATTTGGTAAGTGCTGTAATGAAATGTTTTATCAAATTATTAATCTAAGAATCGTTTATTCGATTGAGGCTAGTTCTTCGAATTAGAAGGCTTGAATCTCACGAATCAAGAGAGGTTTATCCTCAAATTATCCCCAACCTTGTCATCGTACTCGGGTACATGACAATTGGTATCTAGAGCGATTCGATCCATGGAGATGTCGGAAGCTACACCACTTTAATTAAAGCTTTGAAGAATGAATATAAAGCAAGAAAGGAATTGGATAAGTTTTGTGATTTATAACGGTTTCATTATGAAGAGAATAACTCTCAAACTCGAGAGTATTATCTTGAAGTTTGGAAATCTCATAGATAGAGCAAGGCAGAAGTATAGATTGATACTTTTCATTAGGGGTACTACATCGATTCCTCCCGCCGTTGATGAAGAAGAAGATGATTCTCTGAGGAGTTGATTCCTTCATTTTTATTCGATGGAGAAGAGGATGACTCAAATGATAGGTTGATTTCTCAAATTGAAGGGGTTACAAAAACTAGGGTGAAATCAGTTTCTTATGCTGTTGATGAGAAAACGATGATTCAACCGATTCTGCGAGTTTTCAATTCGAAGAAATTGTCAAATCACGAGAATGATAAGTTGAAGAAGCGGATGAAGTTGGGTAAGTGTTTAAACATTATTCTCAATTCTTCTCGTACCTTATTCGATCGTGGAAAAGATAAATTGAAATTTGATTTCATATTAGGGTTTCCTTATTACGTCGGTTTGCAATTTTTAGATAGATTGTATAAAGCAATTTTTCAAGAGCTGATTTATAAAAGTGGGTATCAATCAGGTAGGTTGTTTAATGATTCAAGCGGTTGTATACTAGCTAATGATAGTTTTATTACTAAGGGTGCACAGGAACCGAGCCGAAAACCCGGACCGGCCCGGAACCGGTGGAACCGTACCTATTTTTGTACCGAAACGAGGAAGGGGGTACAGGTACCGGTCCAAAAAATGGGAACCGAGGCTAGGGAGGTACAGGTACACGGTCCTATCCAAGTCCCGTACCGTCCCGGACCGAATGTACCGAGTAGTAATAGCCGTTAGATTTAGGGGTAATAAACTAATAATATCCATTAGATTTAAGGGTGGTATATATAAAACAATAAGGCTAGGGTTTCTCATTTTCTTTCCTGTTTTTTTTTCTGTCTTCTCTCTCTGAGAAGGAACTCCATTAGATTTACAGGGAAGAGTTTTCTTCTGAATCTTCTCTTCTCCATTAGACTTCAACTCCACGAACAACAGTTACAGTACTTACACCACCAGTTACACTTACACCACCTCTCGATCCAGAAGAAGAAGGAGAAAAAATCTCTATTGTAAGTTTTTTTGCTTTTTTTCTTCTCCAAATTTACTGATTCGTTATTTATTTTGTTTTATTGTGTTTCACAGAACTTGATTCGTTATTTTTATTGTGATTTTTGATGACCAATTGCTTGGAATGGATTAATTTAATTTAGGGTTTGATACAGGGTTATATCACGCCAAGGAGAAGACGAAGGGAAAGGATTCAAGGAACCATCCAACTCAGAAATTGTTAACCAAGGGTAAGTTCATCAAAATCTCTCATTGATTCCTGTGAAATCTTCTTTTGTTTCTGTGAAATCTCTCATTTTTGTAGGGTATTTATGTTTGTTTGATCTTTGGATTTCTAATTCAGTGATTTGAGATGCTAATTAAAAAATTTATGTGAAAAATCATGAAACCTGAAATTCAGAATATCTAAAATTTGTTTACTTGTGTAGGGTTTCTTTGGTTTGATTTAGGTTTGGTTGGGGAACTGTATATGAGTATATGACTTTGTTTAGTTGTACAACAAAGCTTAGTTGTCTATTGTTTGGTGTTTTTCTAGTTACATGGAAGCTGTAGTATTTGGTTGAGCATATAGTTCTTGATTTTAAGAATATTGGAATTGAATCAATTGATTGCTTCCGCCTTTGCCTCTAATTGATTTCAGTTCAATAGTTTAATACTTTAATTTATATGAATAGAAGTCTAGGGAGAAATCAGAAGATGAGTGCAGTCTGTGCAAGTGTAAATTTAATGTGCTCTGAGTCTCTGACTTGATGAAGTGTATTATTGCAGGTAATCTTGATTAGTTGTTGAAGTTTGGAGCTAGTTGCTCTTACTGAGGTTAGCATTTTACCATGTTAGTTCTTAATTTGTTGTGTTCTGTGTTCATGAACATGTGTGTAGTTTGGAACTTTGGCTTGCAATCTTCTTATGTAATCTGCTTAGTAATAGACTAGTAGTTACTAACTGGCTAACTGTTATTACTTGTTTTTGCAGCGGTACTTGGTCCTATTAACAATAATGCCACCACCACCAGTGTTGCTGCCATGGAATAGATTTTCAAGACTTTGTATTTGCAATCAGTGCCACTTGTTATATTTTTACCACCACGCTGTCCGATCGATTACTACTGCTACTTGTTACTTTGACTCTTTTGTTACTTGTTAAGACTACTGTTCAATTGTGTGTGTGAGTGATTGTGTCTGCCAGTCTTTGACTCTTTTGCTACTTGTTAGTTGTTACTTTTTCATTTTTTTCAAGACTTGGTATTTGAGACTTTTCTTTGCTAGTATTAATATTATTGCTACTTGTTGTTAGTTTTTAATTGTTATGTATTGTGCTTTGAGATATTTCTTAATATATTGTTGCTCAAGATAAAACAAAGTTCTTAACGGGGAAAAAATTTATCCTGGAAAGATTAAGGACCGAGACTAGTACGGAGCGAACGCACTGCACCGTCTTCGGTCCCTAATAGTACCGGAATCGAGGTATAGGGTACATGTACCGATCCAAAAAATAGGAACCGAGGCTAGGGAGGTACAAGTACTCGGTCTCGGCAAGAACCGATCCGAACCGTACCGTATGCACCCTTATTTATTACTCCTGCTTGGTGTGTGTTTGATAAAATGCTTGATAGTAAAGGTTGGAATTCGAGCGGTAGCAGAGATTATTCTCGCAACTTAAAATGGATAATGTTAGTTACAAATTCACTGACAATGAATGTCTCTTCCTTATCTTGGATTATTTTCATTAGATATTTGATCGTGGAAAATGATGGAAACTCATTAAGGGGTATTCATTATTTGATAGTGATTATAGATTTTGTTTTGATTGGATATTTAATTCTGGTTCATTAGTTCTCAATGTGGATTCAGTTTTAATGGCTTACTACAATGAAATTTTTCTTCATGAGCTTCTTAAGTATGCAGTAGATTCATTATTTTGTGATTCAGCTCTATTGGTTGCTTCGTATTCAGAGGGAACTAGATTTTTGTTTCTTTTGTTGGTTAGAGTGGTGAGCTTTCACAAGGAACATAAATGGTTTGCTCAAGTTCTTAGTATGACGGAAGCAAAAAAATTTTCTTCGAGCTCAAATGCGAGTTACTTGAGATCCTTGATAGACAAGAAGGTGATGTGCACCAGATTCTTTTGAAAAAGTTTCGAAAAATTTCAGTGCTTATACTCCCAGTTCATACAAATGTTAGTACTCGTTTGTTTCTTGCAAGAATTAATACTTGCCAGCACTCTCCATTACTTACTTCTGAAATACTTTGTAGGTTTCTGATTCGAGATGGAGTTACAATAACAGTTGCGCATTCAAGATGGAGTTATCTACACACGTCTTGTCGTGTTGGGCATTCTAAGATCCAAGTTACCTACTTGCTGATGTTGGTGGACTCTTTGAGATGGAAATACAAATGGTACTCTACAGGTTTAGGGAATGCTTCTAATGCGAGTTTGACCATTTCTGTTCTCATGTGGATTATGAAAACTCAGCTCATGCCCAAGGTGATTCAACTCATATGTGTGAGGCTGCTGGTGGAGTACTGGATGTGGAAGTTCAAATTGGTTCCACCTGATTTATGTAGTATTAGAAAAGTTAGATGGAATTGTAGGAGCAAACTGTTCTCAACAAGCCTATGGAGTAGAAAAATGAATGGGAGTACTATATGACTTGCCATCGAGCTACCTGGAGCACCTGGCTATTTGAGTAGTTTTCTTGTGTTGTTTTATAGAGGGAAGGTGCTTAAACCCAAGAAGGGTGGAATGGGCACAACTAGATTTTTTATGAAAGATTTATTTATGATTCAAATGTGGGTTCCTGAGATGATATTTGTGTTGTTTCTTAACGTGGTTGAGAGTGTTGTGCTGAAATTGGGGAATACAGAATGGAGGGCAATCAAGCTCCGACAAAAACTTCAGTGGCTAGTACAGGGTGTCCCATATCAGAATTGCACTTCAACAAAAGTCAAAGGTGGTGGTCATCAAGTAGTACAAGCAGACTTAATGATTCTCCCTACCTTATGGGCCATCAAGGTACTTTCTGCTTCCAATATTCTTATAGAACGCACAGGTGAAGTCACGATTGATTTTGAAGTGTGCAAGGGTATCACAGGGATATTTATTGCCCTTGCTAAATTTCTGGAGTTCTCTAGTTCATTTGTGTTTTGATAAGGGGAAATCTTTTTCAAGTCATGTATGGGGTTTGGGGTACCAATCAGTAAAGGGGGATAGCTGGACATAAATTATGGCCCGAAAGGGAGTACTTCAGGACATACTTGTCAAGATTCATCTTCAGTTTGAACTAGAAGTGGAGGGTCAGGAGCTAATGGCATTCAAACGCAAGCAAAACACTAAGAGGCAAGACCTGTGTGTACCATTTCTGAGCTGCAATACAGCAAAGACAAAGGAGGGGGTCATGAAATAATGCAAGCAGACATAGTGAACAACTCCCTGATGTTCACTGTATCATATAAATCGCTTTTTTCAGCTGCCTCTAATGTTTTTCATATCTCAGTTCATGTCTGTTTTGGGAAGAAAGTTGACTTTACACGACTGACGATTCCTTGCGCTAGGGGAGAGCAAATAACGGATCCAAGGGTAACTGGCAACTCCAAGCCCAAGCATGGCCTTCTATGGAAAGTACATGTAGTGCTCATTCGTATATGGGGTCCAGCAACAGCTGTAGGAAATGCCCATGATGTAATCCAAGCTGACATTGAGGCGCATTCCAAGTTGGCCCCTGTTGCTTATATTTGGCTCAGTTATGCGATGGCGATTATGGTTAGTATGGAAATTCATTTACACCTGTGGAAAGTTGACTACAGACAACTAAAGGTCCTTTTTGCTAATAAAGGCAAGATAACAGTGCCACTAGGGACAGAAGTTGCAGTCTACATCAGGCTAGTTCCTCAAGGAAGGACTGGAACTTTTCAAGCAGACTATCGTAATCATTGTGACAAATAAGAGGACATGCAAATCCTTAGTTCTGCCTTAGCTAGAGTGAGCAACTTGGATGGTGGGAAGTACATACTATTAGTGATCCGCTGCAGTTTAGACAGTGAGCAAGAGTTCTCGATGCCAGCTATTTCATATGCACCTGTGTTATGCCTATGTTATGCATTTCAGCATCAAGGTTATTCTCACCGGCATTTTGTAGAGAAACTGTTACCGACGTCTGCCCAGCGGCGCCTGCACCTTCCCAGATAGAAGACAACCTTGTGGTCCAATTCCTCATCCTTGAGGACAAGGATGTTTTGGAGGGGAAGGTATTGTCATGTACCTGACTATTGAGGGAAGGGTGCCCCTTATCACATTCAGTGTTAGTATTAGCCTTACTAGTAGTAATTAGCTTATTGATGGGTGTGTTTATCATTTGTAATTAGTGGTTTAGATGTAACCAGCCGGGGGACTACTAGCCGTAGATTCTAGGTCAGTCTGAGTAAGGCTTATAAGCTGGTAAGTCTTTAATGAAATGTTTTATCAAATTATTAATCTAAGAATTGTTTATTCGATTGAGGCTAGTTCTTCGGAATTAGAAGGCTTGATTCTCATAAATCAAGAAAGGTTTATCCTCAAATTATCCCCCCCAACCTTGTCATCGTACTCATGTACATGACAATAGTGGTTGAGATGAACAAATCTTCTACTGGAAAATGAAGTGCTGAGAAGAATTTAAATCCAAAATTCGAAAGCGATCTTCACAAGACACGCGATTAGAGAAAAATAGACATCATTTTTTTTTTTCGATTATTGTATAAGGTCTATATTTTGGAATAAAACTATCATTATTTATGAATAAAATTATTATAATTTTTCTTGTGATAGTTTCCGATTACATAGCCTGAGCTTGAATGTCTATATCTTTGCTATGTGTTTTCGGTTTATGGGATGTCTGATTTCGGTTTTCATTAACCTTAATATTTGATCTCATATGATGTGAACCCTTATGGTTTGTGTGGCTTTTTGATTTAGCGGAATAAAGTTCTAGCCCATGTTGGTAGGCTTTATCAAAGGATCATAAGGTGTTCCGATTGAAACTCATATGTGAAAAGTCACAATATGTTGAATCAATTTGTATTTACATGAGTTGTGTGTAGCATAAAACATATGTGTTTCGGGTTTTTAACTTTTGCTGTTGGCACGCATTAGTTAAAACCGATTCAACCTTTCTCTGGTAAAGGTTGCTCTTGTTGTTGTTCTTTTGTTCTTGCGAGAGGATGACAACATACTTGGGGAGAGTTCTTTTGTGAAATTGCGCTTAATGATATATCTTTCTGGGGAGAAGAGGATGCGGAATCTGAGGTAACGAATTTGTTAGTTAAATCGTTTTCTTGTTTAATAAAAGCCTGTTTATATTGCATATATTTTGCTTTTGCTTAACAAAATTTCGGTACAATTGATATATTCCATTATGATGTGTATGGATGTGTGTGTGTGTGATTCAATTGTTTACGGTTAAGAAAAATTGTGTCAATTTATTTGGCTTATTGTTTGATATCTTCTTTAATTTTGAGTATCAAGTGTTTTTGCTTAACGAAATTTCGGTGCAATTGCGGTGCTATAATGTCGATATTTGTTTCAATTGCTTCCGGTTAAGAAAATAATCGTGCAAGTCAATTTTTTTTGGTTTGTATGAATTGTTTATGTCTTAACAAAATACGAGATCATTTGTTTACTCCAATTCGATTTCGGATAAGAGAAACTAAATTAATTCTGATCTTAGTTAGACTTATCAAATTGAAGGATTCGGTTATTCAAGTCTAATCGAATGCCTTGACAAGAAATACTAGTTAACTAACCTAGTGCTTGTCTTGTCTAAAGAGAAAAGTCTAAGTTATTCTCTCGAATAATTAGAACCTGGTGAGAGAAATAAAGTTAATTCTGATCTTTATTTTGTTCTTATTGAAATAAGCGATTGTATGTTTACAATCGGTTTAAGGGAACTAAGTTTCTTAGTCAATCTGTTAAACTATTAGGGAAAATTGCTTCGGGAAATAGTTTTCCTTGATAACATATTAAAACTAAATTACTTGTAGTTTCGATTTTAATATTGGTTGTCTAAAGTGGTATGTGAAACCTTCGTGCTTAACTCTTATAGGTTGTTTACAAGTCTTTTAAATTTGTAAGATTATTCTTTCGGTTTGTCCTTTATTTGCTCGAACCTTTGTCATTTTGTGACAAAAAGGGGTGAGAAATATATGGAGTACACAAGTGATTTGCAATCACTAAGGAAAGGACAATTGTGCGTAAATGTTATATTTAACGAAAGAGTAAAACATTGACTAAAGGGGAGAAACATATCATATTGCTATTGTAGTTATTTGGAATACAAAAGTGGAATAACAAAGATGTTCGGATTGAATATCTACCTATCTTACCTTTAGGGGGAGTATTAGCTTTGTTATTCAAATGTCAACAACGGCATTTATTGATTGAATGTATGCAGGTTACCGTGTAGTTGAAACTTGGAATCAAGCGTATATATAATGAATTCTTTTAATTTGTTTATCCATATGTATTAAGAGTTTTGTCACTAAAATTGACAAAGGGGGAGATTGTTAGAGCATAGCTCGGTTGAACCCACCAAGCGTTGGTATGTCAAGTTTGGTTGTCATATTTTAGTGAATCAAAACTCATTTAAAGAGAGTCGATTGATTATTTACTAGAGACAACTTCGTATAGGTTAGACTAGAAAGTCTAGGAATATTGAGACATATAATTATTACTCTCAAGACCAAGAACGTGAAGAACTAAAGAGCTACAACGACGACATCATCCTTCCTCTTGAGGTTAGTAATATTGACTTGAACTGTTTCATTCCTAACGTATCTTTCAAGTCGTGATATATTGAAAACATAACTGCGAAGCTGTGAATGGATATATTACTCTAGTAGTGAGACATGATCATATGATCATAGTATTAGGGAATTACATTACGAAGTATAACGCTTATCTTTTGAACTTCGTAGATATGACATCGACATAATCTTATGAATGTTGTTATGATTATGTGAATGGGTAAAGGTGAAGATTTGATCCTAGGAAACAATGTTTTACATTTGTTTAAAGGAAGTACATTCATGAACTTGTTTTATGAATCGAAAGGGAAATCGCTAGGCTTATTGGTATGGCTATTCATTGTAAATCTCTGGATTACCAATATGTGTGAGATGGTAGAACCGATCGTAACTTTGTTATGTATCTTGGTATAACTAATCACAATGCCTAACTTATGATTTGGTATGACTAGTTTTGATTAGTGTAACTGATCCTAAGTAATCACCTGATATGGTATGATCGGTATTGGTAATTGGTGTGACCGATTCTAGTAATTGGTGTGACCGATCACAAAAGAGTTGTGTAATTGATCCTTGTAATTGGTGTAACCGGTCCTAGTAATTGGTGTAACCGATCCTAGTGACTGGTGTGATCGATCACAAGCAATACCATGTGTATATGGTAACCGGTCCTGGTAATTAATGTAACCGATCACAGTAATCGATGTAACCGGTCCTGGTAACTTGTGTGACCGATCACAAGTGCACCATATTAAGGTATAACCGATCCCAGTGATTGGTAGAACCGTGAACCCATAGTTGTCTTGGAATACAGATGAACCAATTCTAAACTTGTTTGGAAGTGTGGTATAATCGATTCTAAAATTCTAAATATGAAAGAGGATTTACAAAGAAAAGATGTCAACATACTTTGAACACGAACAATAAATCTTATCTTTTATTGTTCAAAGATATTCCTTACAAGTACTCAAGGAGATCATGTTCAAATAAATTAAGAATCTTTTAATTAAGGTTGTTAGTTTTATATGCTTTAATTACTAGCAATTAAATGCATATCTCCGAGAGAATAAAACTTAGTAATGTGCATTTACTAATTGGAGATTTTCTATTGAGAGATTTCTGGAAATATTGGACAAAGCATTTACTCGAATTATGAAAACCGAATGGGCGTTTATTGCATATCTTGAGAATACTTTCGGTTTTGGAAATTCCTTGGTGTACAAACATCCTTGGTCTATAAATACCCAAGTTTGCATTTCTAGCAAACTATCCTACGAGCTGTGCAAACTTCATCTTTTTGTTGTTTACGGTGGAGCCGTCTATCCGGAAAGTAAAGTACCCTAATTAGGCGAAATCTCTTACTACCGCTCGTTTAAAGACTTATGTACCATTGGTGGGAAACTAATTAATTGCAGTGTTATTTGATTTGATTGACTAACGGTTGTTGAAACTTTGATTGTACCTAGTTTGTTTATTCTTGAGAATCTTCTCTTCCCGATATAAGATTCACTCAAACTAGATCGAAGTATCGACGTGATCTTTAGAACTGTTTCTAGATATAAAGATATCTTGTGATAATCCAACATTAACAGACTCAGATTGCAATCGCGATTGATCACAAGAGATTTAAGTGGTGTTGTGCAGGTGTTTATTGAAGATTAAAGAAGATTTGAAGACAAAGAAGATTTCTTATTTGGTTTCTCATATCTTTGTGTTGCACAAACCTTGATCGGCTGGGATCCAACTAGTATCGGATTTATTCGATTGATTAGTTGCGTGAGATAAGCATCGCTTTATTGTTTCTTGTTGGAATCTATATTGATTGATTGCGAATTGAAACTCGCTACTTGGTAGTTGTTGGATAGATTGATCTAACCAGGCAAAGGAGTTTATTAGCTTAAACGGAAGAGCCTTTGCATATGACTTGAGATATCTTCATCCGAAAGAATCAATAGAGTTGTTACCAAAAAGATTTGTTGTTATTTTCCGTTTGGAATACGATCCAAAGGAATTATTCAATGCATGCACTCATCGAAGGCGGAAGCGCGGGGATACCGAAAGTGAACTAGGGTTAGTTGCTTGGTCTCAACTATACGAAGTTGGTTTAGATTTTGTATAGCGGCTTAATTCTGAGAGTATTCAATTCTAGACTAGATCCCGGGTTTTCTGCATTTGCGGTGTAGGATCAGAATATCGCAACATCAAGATTCTCGCGAAATCCATAAACGACGACAGCCAAAACACGAGAAAGATGTGAAGATGTAGCGAGATCGAGAGTGTCGCGAGATTTAACATGTGTACACTTGCGAGAATGTCGCAAGTCAGATCCGAAAATAAAGGACGGCTTAGCTGTCATCCATTATGTAATGTCCTATATAAAGGGCCGAGTAGACTTGAGAGAGAGAGACCTTTTCGAAGTGTTGAGCAAGTCATTAAGAGAGAGAAAGTTTAGAGTGGTTGTAATTCTTTAGCTTATCTCCTTTTATCTTGTAACATTTTTGGAGTTGGATCAATAAAAATTATAATTGTTCATCTTAAAATGATTTGATTGTGTGGATTCTTGTGAGGGGTGTAGTGTGGGATTTCCTAACTACATAATGGCGCTAGAAACAGGGATGAGTGAAGATTGATATTGTGATTTGGAAGGATTTGAAGTAGTAGATAAAGAATTTCATATAATTTTCAACAATTCATTAAGATTAAAGAATGGCAAGAAGAAGACATATATCAGAACAACCAACGACTGTTAGAAGGAGTAGGAAACTTGCTGGAGAAGAAAGAAATGAAATGGGAGAATCTTCAAGAGCAAACACAAGAAATAATGGAGAAAATCGGGTTCAATCGCCAATTCAGCATACACCAATACAAAATAGAACTGAGGATTATGACAGAGTGAGCGTACACACTTGGCGATCGGATTTTGTAGATGAAATATGGGAAGAGCGGCAATTAGGAGGTAATGGACAAGAGGAGAGAGATCAAGAAATGATTTGAGGAATAATTCATGGAAACGAAGATATTACAGCGTTAGAGGCATTGAGACAAACAATACGCGAAGAAAGGCGGTTAGAAACAGAAGAACGTGCAAATCTCACAAGGCAAAATCATGAGATAAGAATGGAAAACATGAGGTTACAGAACAAAAGGTCAAGGAGCACTACAAGGTCAAGGTCAGTAAGGGAAGAAGTAAGACGAAATATGCCTGTAGAAAATACTAATGAAGAAATTCAAGAATAAATACAAAATTCAGATGAGGAACGCCGCGAAAGAAGAGAAGTAAGGGAAGATGGGCAAAATGATAGAAATCAAAGAGATAGACACCGCCAGAGGCGAAATAATCAAGAGGATGGAGAAAATCAGGAAGAAGGAAGGAGAATATTACATGGGAGAGAAGTACAAAGAAATCACCAAGCTATTCAGGATGAAATTGAAAGACATTATACTGAACAAGCGCATCTAGCTCGCGAGAGGGAAAGACTAAGGGCAGAAATGGAAGAAAAAGAACTACAAGAGGCAATTCACCAAAACAATCATAATAATCGAGAAAGGAGATGTGAGCGTAATCGCAATAATGTTAATATCAATGAAGAATACGATAGAGTACTAAGGAGAACTGAAAGACGGCAAAGAGGAGAAAATGAGAGATATAATGGTGTGCGAATTCATGAAAGGAATGAAAGAGAAGATCGCAGAGACAGACGAGAAGAAAATGATGATCAAGAGAATCAAAACGGATATGAACACAGAAGAAGAGAGGCGGAGTTAAAAAGGCCAATGGAAACTAATTCTAGTGTAAATGAACAAATTTTGAAAGAGCTAGCGGAAATGAGAGGAATGTTAAATAATAAGAAAGAAGGAGGTAGGAGATAATTGGATGAAGCTATAGAAGAAGCTGCGAAAACCCCATTCACACGGGAAATACAATTAGAAAGAATACCCCCAAAATGCAATTTGCCTACATTAACCAAAGATTTTTGATGGATCAACTTGTGCAATACAACACATCAAAGGTTATTTGAGATGTATGTTACAATGGGAAAATCATGACGCTATATTGTGCAAATATTTTGCATCAAGTTTAACAGAGAAGCTTTGAAATGGTTTGAAGGACATAAAAAATACTATAGCATCCTTCAATCATTTACAGGCTATATTTTTAGGGGCGTATATAAGTAACAATTTCTCGCGACCCGGCATTGAAGATGTATTTGGATTAAAGCAAAGGGTTGGTGAAAGTTTGAAACATTTGACCATGAGGTGGAAGACAATGTGTAGCGACATGGCGGGTCGTGTTGATGAGAGATATCTCATTCTATCATTCATTAATGCTATGTTCGCAACCAATCTGTTATACATTCAAATTTTTAGAATTAAGAACACAATCACAATGAGTGAGTTTGCGAGAATTACGGGAGGAATATATTGCTCTCGAGGAAAAACAAAATGAGATGGAATCATACCCAATTGCGAACACAAGTTCAAATGCGGCGAATGCAAGCTTGTTACCTAAGTTGATAAATACAGTGGCGAGCACCTCGCAAGGACAACCGAGTTGATAATGGGTGATAATCAATGAAACTAGTAGCTATGGGGAGTCGTGACCAAGAAGAATACGAGATAGAAAGAAATTTCTATAATCGTGGTGGAAATAAAAAAATTCAAAGACTTGACCACCGCAAGAAAATTATGGAGGTCAAAGGCAAAATTATCATAGGGGACAAGGAAGCCGCAGGATGGTATGGGAAGAAATTGAGATGCCACCTCTGAATGCTAGCGTGGAGAAAATATGGGAAGCTATAATCTTGATGGAAAATATACCAACACCATGGAACATGGGAAAGGAGCCATCTCCAAGCGAGAGAAGCCATGAATTTTGTTCTTATCACCATTTCCATGGACATACAACAAATGACTAGAAATATAAAGAGAATCATTCTCAGGATGATAGATCGGGGAAAATTAAATCATTTTCTAGTAAGGAAAGCTCAACCTCAAGCATTACCACCTCCTCCGAAATTCACGGGGCGAACACAACAAAGAACATGAAACATTTGTAATAGAAGTTGGGGCAAAAGCAAAAATCTGTTTTGTAACTCTATTGTACATTCGTACAAGACAATTGAAGATTTTCACGATATTACTCTCGGCAGGTTTTTATAAGGGATGCCAATGATAAAGAAATAATGAACACCGCGAAGACGTCTTAAATCGAAGAATGGCGTACAGATCATTTCTTTTTGGAAGAAGTACCGAAGGTGGAGGAATGCATGATAACCCATTGGTGGTGAGATTGGAGATTAACCCAAAACCTAGTGATGATGAAGATGATGAAGCGGAAAACTCATGGGCAATCAATAGAATTTTAATTGATACCGTGAGTTCTGTGAATATCCTTTTTTATCATACCTACAAAACTATGGGAGGAAAAGATGAGATTTGATACCTTCAACCTATAAAATTTATGATTTTAATGGTACTGCGAATAAACCTAAAGGAGAAGTTCATATGAGAATTCCACCAAAGGATTGTCTTATGAAATTTTATTATGTGTTGTTGATGTGGAATCACCATACAACGATTAATTGGGCGACCTTGGTTACATGAGATTCTAGGTGTAGCATCGAATTTTCATCAATGTATCAAGTTCCCTCATCCAACGTATTCGCATTATAAAAGGAGATTGGATAGAAGGGAAAAGGTGTTATGAAGTTGACATAGAATCCTGAGAAGACAGAGAAGAAGAAGAAAGATTGGAAACGTAACATCAGGGAAAAGCAAAAAAGTGAAAGATTGATGGTAGATACCATAGAATGGAGAGATGAAGAAATGTTGCGAAATCAATGTTTGTTGAAGAAAAGAAGTGGCGATAATATCGTAAGAGATGGAAAAATAACGAGAAAAAATTCAAAGATATAGAGGCGTAAAGTATCAAAAATAAGAGGCCTAAAGATTAAAGGTGCTTATTGATCGATGAAGTAGAAATTAGAAAGAAAAATGTATGATAAAAAAATAAAAAAAAATTCACAAATGGCAAATATGTTGTGAATGGCGAAAATGGAGTTGTGTAAGAGTTGATATGAAGAAGAAGAAAATATATTTTACAAATGGCAAATATGTTGCGAAAGTACAAAAGAACTTATATATGCAGAAGAATCAACAAAATAATCAGAAAGTGGCGAACTTACTATGGCGTACACCCTAGTTCGCGAACACAATTTCGCAAGAGACAAAAGAACCTAAAGTGCATCATAGTAGGGGGTACCTATTACATATAACAAAGAATTAACAAAATTATCAGAATGGGACGAACCTTCATGGCGTACACCCTAGTTCGCGAATAAAATTTCGTAAGAGGCAAAATACCTAAAGTGCGTCATGTAAGGGGGTATCTGTAACGTGACTCAGGGAAAAGGTTACACCGCCCCGGAACTCCGAGTCATGAAGATTGGGGGTAATAAAACCCATCCGGAGAGATACCTTGGATTTTCAATCTAAGCTAGTGACTTAGATTGGACGACCGGGGTCTCTTCTAAGGAGTCGCATTTGACCAAGGCGCTGGAGGTACGGTTGAGCCAAGGGTGCCTGGGACATTTGAAGTGTCTCGGCCATTCTTGGCAAGTCTCGGCTTATGCTGCACTCGGCCCGAAGAAAACTCCACTTAGGGTGCAGTCTCGTAACCATAAGCCCTATAGGAAAAAGGGATAAGAGGTTGCGAAAACAACTGGTTGTTGTTAAGACCGGATGGGAGGAGCTAGCCTTGTATGGCAGAAGTACGCCTCCTTGAAGGGGCAACCAGGGGGAAGATAAGGGCGGCACCCTCCATTAGAGAGCTGATAGTGTCAAAAAGACGCAAATATCATGAGGCTTTATGTTCGCAAGAATATTTAGGCTCGTCATATTTGTGCAACAATCCTGAAGAGGCAAAAATAAAAAAAGAGTAGATAAGACGAGATCAATGGGTCATTGCATGCAAGTGTAAAGACGTCTGCGATTTAAACGCAAAGACGGCAATGTCATGGGGCTTTATGTTCGCAAGCATATTTAGGCTTGTCATATTGTCGCAAGAAAAATATCCTGCAGAGGCAATAATACTAAAGAAATGATAAGACAAGATCAATGGGTCATCACGTGAAAGTGTAAAGACGTCCTGCGATTTTGTCGCAAAAATGAGAGGTGGCAAAATAAGACCTTTAACTAGGAAGGAAAAATAAAACCACACAAGAGAAATGATAAGGCAAGATCAATGGGTCATTACATGAAAATGTAAGGACGTCCCGCGATCTTGTCGCAATGATAAAGTTCAGCAGAAAATATCTGTGAAATTATGCTTAATCTCCCATTCGAATACAAATAACAGAGGCAAGTATGGGAATGAACAAGAACATGTTATTTGTCTGCATATGGCAGATTTACGCACATATTGATTAACCATATTGCAAAAAAGAATTGCCCTTTATGTGCAGGAAGAAACAAGAAGGATAGAAATTGTATTCAAAGACTCAAGAAATTCGCAGCAAAAGAATAAATCCAAAGATGGGAGATTGAAAAAATGACTATAAAAATATTACAAAGGAGAAAAAGGAAAATAAAATTATTTCTCATTTGATTTTTTCCTCTTCTTTATCTTCATCGAGATCTTTCAACTTCTTCATCTTCATCGATTCCTCTTCTTCTTCACTAGCATGCTATCGAAATATCCGAGAGAAGGCATATTTTGGGGGACTTCATCAAGAAGGCAAGGGTACTTAGACTGAGGGATGCTATTGTCATCACAGACCATCTCAGTAGTTTGATTGCCAAAAAGAATAGCATCATTCTTAAAATTCGCGACAATGATCTTTAGTTGGTTCTTGACCTAGAATATTTATCATCCCGAGAAGAAAGATTTTGGCAAGTTGCTCTTTCTCGGTTTCAAGTTCTTCAATTCTTTTTCGAACCTTGCTTGCTCTGCGAACATATAACATTGAATCAGCAACTTGATGACAATTTTATGCAAACAATTAAATAAAGAAGAATAATTAACAACCTTCACTGTCAGAAATCATATCTCTAACCAAGGCCGTATGCTCAGCTAGAAGACTAATGTTAACACCTAAATTATTTCTGGCATCATCTAGAACCTCCGCAGCCCAAGCAAATTCATCATCATTGTTTATGAGAAGAAGGGAACTAATTTGATTCTCTCTTTCGCTAAGAATAGCATTTTGACGGATGGATTCATCCCGTTCAATTTGAACTTCAAGAAGAGTCTTTTGGAATTTCGCTAATGCTTGAGCACCTTGACTAGCAATGCGATCTTTATCATCTATGAGATCACTAATTTTCTTCCTTAAAATACTAATTTTCTCTTTAGAACTAAGATACAGACGTTTAAGTTGGTTGGCTAAGCTTAAGCTAGATCTATGATCAAGTTCTAAGAGGCGAAATCTGGATTGAAGTTCATTAAGAGGAAGAGATTTAATCTTGTTATTTGAAAAACTATCCAAAGAATCGTTGAGATGAGCAAGAACAGCATCATCATCCATAGGTTCAGGAAATGAATGAAGAAGAATGGCTTCATCAGAAAGGTTATAAACGTCTGCGAAAATGATAAGTCAGATGAGGGAAGATAACAAAAGAATAAAACAAAGGGAAGGGGAAAAGTTTCATACCATAAAGTTGTTGGTTGGAGCTCTGAAGGCTAGAAATCTTATTTTTCTGAGTGGCAGAGTCAGCTTCTAATTGCTTGGTCTTCTCGCGAAGAATGGCAGCTTCAGTTTCCAATTCTTCATTTCTCTTGCGAAGAGCAGTAGCTTCAACTCCTAATTCTTTATTTTTCTTGCGAAACTGAAGGTTCTTCTTTTCGAGAATACTGCGCCTGTTTTCAAGATCTGAGGCAACAGCAAAGGAAGCTCTCCCGGACTACAAAAGAAAACAAAGAAATTAAAAATATATAATTTAAAATCAAAACTATGAAAAGATAAGAGAATGAAAACATACCAAGACAAACAAGTGAATTTAAGAAGCTTGGAGTCACCGATCCGGGAGACCCCATGAAGAGAACCATCACTCTCAAGTAAAGGTGAATCGCAAATACTCGCGAGAGCCTTGCATGTACTAGAAAGGCGATCGTCACCCATCCCTTGCATAGAGCCGAAAAAATGCTAGACAGCTGTGCCATAGAAGATTCAGCTGGAGAATTTGAAAATGGGATATCCACATCATCATTTTCCTTATCATCAAAACTCTCACTTGACTGAAGATTCGAAGGAGAGGGGGGTGAAGTTTTCGTTTCTTCAGAGGCGGAGCAACAGACTTCTCCTTGCAAAGAGGATTTTTACCTCTACCTTTGGCCTTCGCGAGCCTCGTGGTTTTCTTCTTCTCCATGCACTACAACACCAACCTTCGCACACAAATGAAGATAAGAAACAGAGGCAACAATATTGTTAAAAATATATAAAGTGTTTCTTACTTCATCCATGATTTGTTGAAGAGCAACTAAAGTGCTAAGCTTCCCAGGTCCCAGGTTGTAGCTTGATCTTAACTTTTCAATCTAAAATTTTTCGCGAGAATCAAAGGATAAGGGAATTAGCAACAAATGAAAGATTACAAAGTACGCGAAGTTGGAAGACATACCTCTTTATTCTTCTCGGCCAATTAAATACCCTAGGTCGATAAGTAGCGAAATTCGCAGGAAGTACATTCGAGCTCGCGATATAAGGCCCTTTATCACCAATGGAAAAATACACCACTTATCGTCTTTAGAGTGACGCGGGACGTTGTTTTTACCAGAATGCCAATCAATGTCTTGCATAAGGAGTTTATCGTCAGCAACATCATCCTTTCTTTTCAGACGAACACCCCAGCGAGTATTATCCCTCCTCATAGGAATAAATTCATAATTCTCGTAGAAACTCTGGACTGTGTATTTTTCAGCGAGTATCGCCAATTCCTTAAATTTTGGATCTCTAACTTCTTTTGGGTAAAGAGACCCATTACCAGCACCACGATTGGCGAACTCAAGTATTAAGCGAATGCAATCCCCGCTTAGTTGATAGATAGCTCACGAGAAGTTCGCATGAGCAAGAATTCCATAGAATAACGGAAGGTTAGGGTTATAAAGAGGAATGGGAAGGCCGGCGAGAATTTGACCAAGTGAAATTATGACTTCCTGATCATCACAACGATGATCAGTGAACAACTTGGCAGAAAGAATGGATTTAGATTCCTGACCGGGAATGGTGGTTAAAGTAAAACCTTTTCCTTGAAGATCTTTTTGAACTTCTTCAAAAGAAGTTTCATATTTGCGACCGATTGGAGCCATTTTGATATGGGAATGAATGAGAATCAAGATCAAAAGAAATAAGAAGAAGAAGATTTACAAGATAGAGAAACGGAAATTACGGAGGAGAAGTGAAGAAAAATTGCAGAGAGAAAGTAAAAAAAAAAAAAAAGAGAAGAGGAGGGTGAGAAAACTATATATAGAGAAGAATTCTCGAGAAGATAAAACATTTAATGCGAGAAGGGACGTGAATAGGTTGAGAAATAATCATTTGAAAGAGACGTGCCAAGAAATGGGTGGAAGAAGAGACACGTGTAATAAATTCTGCGTTAGTACGGAATCATGCAAATACAGAAAAATATGATAAATGAACAGCTGCGGCATTTTGAAAATATTAGTTCTCATGACGTTCTCTTCTTCGCAGAGAAGACATAAGAAGAGGCAAGATGTAGGATCAGAATATCGCAACATCAAGATTCTCGCGAAATCCATAAACGACGACAGCCAAAACATGAGAAAGATGTGAAGATGTAGCGAGATCGAGGAGTGTCGCAAGATTTAAAATGTGTACACTTGCGAGAATGTCGCAAGTCAGATCCGAAATAAAGGACAGCTTAGCTGTCATCCATTATGTAATGTCCTATATAAAGGGCCGAGTAGACTTGAGAGAGAGAGAGAGACCTTTTTCGAAGTGTTGAGCAAGTCATTAAGAGAGAGAAAGTTTAGAGTGGTTGTAATTCTTTAGCTTATCTCCTTTTTATGTTGTAACATTTCTGGAGTTAGATCAATAAAAATTATAATTGTTCATCTTAAAATGATTTGATTGTGTGGATTCTTGTGAGGGGTGTAGTGTGGGATTTCCTGCAACTACATGCGGTTTCCTCGTTAAGAAAATCTTTCTGTGTCTTTTACTTTTCTATTTCCGCAATTATAATTAAAAGTAAAATACACAAACGTTAACTCCGTACATACTTGATAGTGATCCTTTAGAGTTTGGTTAAGTCCAAAACTATTATCAAGTATCATACTTCGTTGTTGTATTGTCTCGATCCATAGACGATCACACGAAGTGTGAACCGATTTGTCGTATTGTCTCGACTCTGTCTATAGAAAATCACTTTCGGTAGAGGACTTATAGGTGGATAAATAAAAGATTGTGGTGTATTTGGGTACCCTCGTCTTTTCAATAAAGGCACCCAGCGAGTTAGTTAAATAAACACTCAGGTTATTATATTAATGGTACTTAGTTATGTTTTAATGATTATCATTAGTTGAGTACATCTGAGTCGTTGGATAATGGTGAGGATGCTTACATGTATTATTAGGTTTTCTTGTATCTCTATTTAAAGAAAAAGGGCGTTCCCATTGAGGACATTGAATGAAAAACTAAATCTGAGGTTGTGTTTATGAATACTGAGTTACTAAGGGTTCTTTGATTATCAAATTTTCCATCAAGAGCATGTTAAGATGGCGGGAGTTACCATGAAAGATGTAAGAGCATGTTAAGATGGCGGGAGTTACCATGAAAGATGTTGACAACAAAACGAAGGATATAAGACAAAAACTTATAGAGATGGGTAATCATCCTGTAAGAAAAGCACATGATACTAGAATACTATCACAAGAAAACTATGATCTACTGAAATGTCTCGTGAATCTTACCAAGCAAAGCATAAAAGATTCTCAGAAAAATAATTTTGAGTTCCCAAAAGAGTACTGCAGCATTACAACAGTTAGTAAGTCGCATGACTATGGGTAAGGGATATGTAGAAAGAAATATTGGTTCTACTTCCAGAGATAATGAAAGAGACTTTGAAGTTAATAATATTTTCGATAAAGGTAGATCTGGCTCCATTAAGACATCAAAGCTAGATTTTCCTAGATCTAAAGGAGATAACCCTAGAGCATGGATTAAAAAGTGTGAAAGATTCTTTCATATTCATCGAGTTGAAGAAACGCATAAGGAGATCGAGCATCTTGTCTATGTATAATAGAGCGGACTCGTGGTTTTTGGACTATCAAACTGGTAAGGAATTTATTCTTTGGTCTGAACTAGTAAAATCCATTTTTTTTTTAGGTTTAAAAGATCTAACAAATGATAATTATGTGGGGTGTTTTAATAAACTGTCTCAAATAACAAGTGTGGAAGATTATTATTCTCATTTTGAAACTCTTAAAGCTTTGATGTTAAGCAAGAATAGGCATCTCACAGAAGATCACTTCATTTTGAGTTTCATAAATGGGTTGAAGGAGAAGATAAGAAAGAACGCGAAATTGGGGGACAAAAAAAAATTGGGGGATATAGTAAAAAGACAAAAACTGGATCCAAATATTAAATCAGGGTCACCCCTTATCTAAGTATTTTTTTAAATCCTAATCTACCCCTCACTAATCAGGTTTAGTGGTTAATAATAATTAGTAAAAATCTTAAGTATTTGTTAAATGATTAGTGTGTATTTGTATTTGTATTTGGGTGAATGAGATGAGAGTAGAAAGATGGAAAACAAAATTGAGAGGGAACTTTTTTTGGTGAAAGTGGAGGATGATTGTGAAGAGAGAATTGCTGCTAAGAGGTTGAAAATTTGATTTTTTTTTCTTTGAATCCACCATTGTTGTAGCTGAAATAGCTCGGTGCGGCATTGTATTCAAAAAAACCATGTCGGCATTTGTTGGAAATTTTCATAAATGTTTGCCACTATCCGGGGGGGTCAAAATTTTCTGGTTTTGATCTTCAAAACCTATTTTTTTCTGGTTTTAATCAGTCTTCCGGCACAGTTAGTTAATTCTCGAGCATGCCTTGGAAGATTGCTACCGGCATAGTATTTTGCTTAAATTTCTATGCCGACACATGATGTAAAGTATCCAGGAAACTTCAATTTTTTTTCACTTGACTACCGGCATTGATAGATTTCTATCGAGCATGCCGGCACTTAGTTACGGCATTGAATGTTAGTTACCAAGCATGCCGGCACCATTTTCCAGCATGGTCTTCACCAATTCCGGCATGGTCTTCATCACTTCCGGCGATGTAAAAAAATTTATTTCTGACATGGTCTTCGTCACTACCGGCATGGTCTTCATCACTACCGGCATGGTCTTCATCTATACCGGCATGGTCTTCATCACTACCGGCATTGTCTTCATCACTTCCGGCATGGTCTTCATCACTTCCGAATGTAAAAAAAAAAAAAAATTGTTTTCAAAGTGAGGAGCCGACAGAGAAGGAGAAGAGAATTTGAAAGGGAGTGGGGAGTAACAAAGCCCCTAACCCTAAAAGAGATTAATAAGAGGTGAAGATGGAAATGGGGATATGATTTTGTTTTTTGATTTTAAATTTTTTGATTTTTATTTTGAGGGAAGGTATTTTAGTATTTTTGCCCCCAAAAACACCCCTTAACAGACCCATTTAGTTGGGAGAACTAATACATATCCCCGATTATTTTTTTTATCCCCCAATTTCGCGTTCATTAGGAACCCAATTCAAATGTTTAAACCCACTACTCCAGCACAAGATTTCTTTCTATATAGGATGCAAGAGATAACGTGGGAAATCAATCAAAATCCTCTAGGCCTCCACTAAAAGTGAGCCCCATCACATCTTCCTCCCCAAAAACAACACCCTCAACTCAAACCCCATATCACCTAAAGTTTGTGCCTTCAATATCAATTCTTAGAGATTGGCCATAACTAGTAAATCTGACTCATCTACACCCCAATTCAGGCCAAGACCATTTATCCCACCAATAAAGAAGACTAATTCAAGATCAGATGAATGCTAGATGTGTCGAATGGCTATGTTATAATTGTAATGAGCAGTACAAGCCTGGTCACCTACGTAAGAGTTAAATTATTCATGTTGATAGCTAATGAAGATACAAATGAGGAGACAAAAGAAGAGTTAACAATGGAGTAAGACACTCCAACACCCATTGAGACATGCATGAAGATTTCCTCAAATGCTTTACTGGTGGGACTTTTGGAGAAACCATCAGAATTCCTGGTATTATTAAGAAACATGACATCACAACTTTGATAGGTACATTCACATTATCTTATATAGTTTATTGTTGTTCACATTCACCAATGTCAATGATTGGTTTTTATCTTGTGCATGGGTGTACAAGATAACAATGCCTGAATATTAATAATACAATCCATCTATTATCGCTAAGTTTTAGCCTCTAATAACATAAGGCCAAGCACTATGGTAGTGGTTATCCCTTCCCTATCCCTTAATTGTGGGGAAGGGATATGGGTCACAAGGCAGCCTCACTATGGTCTCGCTTTTATTCCTTCCCCTACATCAAGCACCTGGAACTGAGTTTCCGTGTGAATAGTGCCAAACGGAAACTCAGTTTCCATTTTTTTTTTCTAAATTTATTTCCACGGGTTTAGATAATTATTATTTATGGGTAAAAAGAGAAAAAAAAATGGAGATATAATAGGAAATAAAGAGTTTTAGTAGAAATAAAACAGTTTTAGTAGAAAAAAAAAAAGGTAAAACAAAAAATTCTCAAACGGAAACTAAGTATCGGTTGAAAATCACATGGAAACCGTTTCGTGTGATTTCCCTTCCCTATTACTCGGTGTTGATGGTGGATTTTCGTTCAAGGTTAAATTTGTAAAAGACGGAAAAATCATGCGCCGACATCTTGTAAAAGATAAAGCCATTTATAAGTGTTGGATACTCCCTCACTTAATTCACCAAGAATGGAGCATGTAGCAACAATCCCATTCTCGTGAATACATGAAATTCCTCCGTGTTGGAGCATGTAGCAACAATCCCTTCCCGTGAATTTCATATCAGCCTTTGTATTTCCAAAGACTCATTATCAGTGTGGCATGACGACTGAGTGTTACTCTTACAGAGTAACACGAACCTCCAAGCACTATAATGAAACCATGTACGAAATACCCGTACAGTCTGATTCTCGGTGTGTTATACTAGCCCGATTGAGCCCCTCTCGGTGTGTTATACTAGCCCGATTGAGCATCCGACCGACCAGTATCAGTCCGGATATGATCTCGATCGCAAATCATCCAACTCCATAAGCATGATTGGATGACCCCGCATCAATTCCATCATCCCCAAGCTGGTATGGAATACCCACGGCCGAATTCCCGCATGGTCGGCCATTGGCCTTGCTTGCCAAAAGACGTTCATACCAAGCATTATGGACTAAAACCCTAAATAAGGGTTTGCGGCATATTACATGTGTCGCAAAACAATCTCAACCATCCATCTTCGCAGTATAGATGGAGGGTGTAGATGTAGACTCAAAGGGCCCAGAGCATGTCAACACGATCACCGTGGGCCCGCCTACACACTTGACCAATCGGTCAAGACCAACAATGTTTGGCCGTGACAAAATTATCACCCAAACAAGGAGTGGCGCACGGCTTTTGAAAGCCAAAATTAGGGTTTCAAATCATCACGTGCGTCCATCTTCTCCGACACGAATGGAGGGTCACAGATTAGATTAAGCAAGGGCCGGTCATACCAAAGATGACCACCGTGGGCTCATCTACCTCCTCATGCGATCGGCCAAGGCATCCCATGCCCGGCTAATCCAAAACGCCCGCCCAAACATGCGTGGTTACACTTCCCAAATTGCAAACTGATCTCGACCACTCAACTTCACCGGATGATTTGAATGGCTTAGATCACGTTTTCATGGGATAGTCAGGTATAGGTGTGAACACCAGCCTATCACCTACACATTGGTATGATCGACCAAGACCGACCAAGATGGGTCGTCTTGAAACGCGTGCAAAACTAGGAATGTCATGCGATCTCCAACTCCTTTGCGGCAAGGATTTGCGCAAACCGATCTCAACCACTCCTCTTGCCTGGGTCAAATTGAGTGGCCTAGATCGCACCTTCATGGGACGGTAAGACATGGACGTGTACACCAAAGCATGCCATCTACATACACGTCTGGGTCGGTCCTCTCCAAAATTCTTCCATTACTTGGTTTCGACCAAGTCAAGAGTCATGCTTACGCTCCTCTTCAAAAACCCTAATATTCATTAATCTGGCCGCAGATGAGTGTCTCAAAGATCATCTCATCCGTCCAACTTCACCAAACTTGGTTATACAACCATGGTCGGGAGTTATTTGGTTAGTGAGGCGTCATTACCCATCACTTTACCACACCATAATGCAGCACTCGCATAAAATACACATGATACTTCACAAGTATCGACTTTCCGAATAACACGGTTATTCAATTCAAAGATTACATGCTATCTTTCGTGGATCCACGATCCACACATTCCGACATCAATCATGTCACAAACCTGGGGGATACATATGGGGTATTGGTTTGGCGGTTTACAAGCGTGCAGGCGTGCAACGCGCCATCACAAGAACGTGTCGGGAAGTCATGGACGGTTAGAGATGAACAGAGAAGTGGGCAAGATCGGTCGACGCACAACTCCACTACTCCATCACTCCACTTCCTCCACTTCCCACGAGAGACGTGAATGAGGCTCAATGACTTGTATAAATAGGTTCTCCGCCCTATTTCAAACAACAACACAAGTTCGGACGAGACAGAAAAACCAAGTGTTAATACAAATCGTATTCAAACACCCGAGCTTCGCTTGCATCAACCGCAAGCCTCGCTCATCTTCTCGTTACAAGTCATAAGCAAGCCAACACCTTCACAATCTCAACACCTTCTTCGCTTCCCTCCCTAAGATCAACCCCATCTCCTTCACTTTGTGACCGAAACAAGTCTGGAACGGCCATTTCTTGGTTTAGGCCGGACTTGCATGATTGATCTCTCGAATCTACAAGCACTCACCGCGCAGAAGGCATTTGTTTAAAGGTTTAAATTCATTCCTCATCCACACCCCAAATTACCAAATTCTACAGGAGTAGTTTTCACCCATAAACAATTGGCGACCACAAAGTGGGAGGTTGATCTATCGGTTGCAAAAATTGAATTCTCAATTCTTCGGTTTTCGGCTCACGATGCATCCTCATCAGAAACCACAAAGTGTTCGTATACCATGGGAAGTGTAGATAGAATCTTGGAGGATGTCTTGGCAAATCAAGCGGGTATCACCGAAGACAGAGCGAGACATTTCGCCTTTTGAATGACATAGCAAAGACAATTACAAGAAGGATCGCAGGCATCTACTCAAGCAAAGGCAAGAAATGTCGAATCCTTAGTCGAGTCACACCTTTACCGGTGGAGAGGCAAAAAGAGCGTAACCGCAGGTGACTCAGAAAGATGAACAACATGGTCCAGTCAACAATGAAGAACCGAGGCAACTCCACAGAGGAGAGGACTTGTCCGGAGTACTACAACGTCTACCGAATAAAGAAATGGAGCCTACAGCTTACGGATCCCTATTAGAAGATTTATATCTCAAGACCCTTGTCGAAGCCGTGAAGAAATGCTTGAGAAAGGAGAGATCAATCAAGGAACACGTGAGTACAGAGGATGGGAACGTTCAATTCGATCACTCAGCAGTGATATTACAACACCTCCCATCACCAGAGCCAGAGCAGCTGCAAGTCCTGGCATCTCATCAAGTGTAACACCTCCTAGTAGTCACCATGAGCAACAACTTCCACTCCTTCATCAGGACGAGGAACCGGAGGGGCGAGAGGAGGACCATCTCCCATTACCATTGCAGACTTGATGGAAAAGCAGGAAGTTCTTGTCAAGACTCAAACGGATATGGCCGTAACTCGGAAAGAGGTACTCACTTTTCTTAAGACATTAACTGATCGATTTCCACATGACCCGCAACATCCCCTGGAGCCAACAAGGAATCAATTCAACGCACCGGAGAAGGTACTTCAATGGCACGGACCTACATGGACCCGATCAAAGAAGCGACATCGATATGAGCGGTCCCGTCGTGGAGGCTCCTACACTGGGACCGATCCTCACAACGATCTTCCTCAAGTCAATAGTTTCACTATGAACCAGAGGCCGGTGGATCGGGAAGCGGTTTCTCTAGTGGAAAGTTTATGCAAACTTTCGCACCTCTCGAAGAATCAGCGCGCGGAGACGTTTTGCTGCAATCAACCAGAGGAAGGTCACGACCGTGACCTACATGTCACCGCATGCATCAAGGATTCAGGAGTTCAAGACGCCCTTATCTGCACAGGAGCGTCTTCGAATGTGATTACTATCAAGACTCTCGGGACATCCAAGGTTCTCCCTGTGCAAGGTCGTACGGAATCCTACCACAGTGACGGACTTCAAGGGAAACCAAACCAAAGCACATACGGAGGAGCTCTGCTGAAAGAATCGACAAGTTCGTTGCATCCCACTCCCCCACGTGGGCGTCAATTCAGAAGAAGACCGGCTTGCATCATTGAGAGCTAAAACCCACAATGCATCTTTGCCGACGAAACATTCTTCTCCATCCTCAGAAAGCCACGACCCACGTTCACACGAAGAGGGAACGCACTTTTGTGGCGAGTCGTGACGTAAAGGGAAAACGGTATACCGATACTCGCCATTATCAATTAGCGGGGATACTGCTACCCAGCCTCTCCACCCAATGGAATGCTACGACAAAGAACGAACCACAACAACAAGTGCTAGATGCTCCACAACAGATGCAAGAGGGCACCAACTCCACAACTGATGAGATTGAAATCGTTGAGGAATCTCCTAGGCCTATCTCCATCAGCTCAACCTTGTGTACGGATAAACGCACGAAGCTCGTGGAACTTCTCAAAGAGTATCAGGACATGTTCGCTTGGAGATATGAAGAAATGCCGGATTTAGATGAAAATTGGTCATCCATCATCTACATGTCATACCTGGATCCAAGTCGGTTAAACAGTTGCAGTTCAGACACGAGGAAAATGGATAGATCAGGTGCTGCATAGACTTCAGAAACTTGAACAGGTGCTGCTCCAAAAACAATCCTCCTCTACCTGACATCGACATGTTAGTAGATGCAAACAGCGGACACAGCATGTTCTCCTCCATGGATGGATGCAGCGGCTACAACCAGATAAGAATGTACGAGCATGATGCAAGTAAGATATCTTTTCGAACTCCTCTCGGAAATTTTTATTATACCATACTGCCATTTGGTTTAAGGAATACCGGTGCAACGTATCAACGCTCTATGACGGTAATCTTCCACCGGAGCCGATACCTCAAGGGAGCAGCCTCAAGAATATAACGATGTCCAACCGTCATATCGAGCAAGATCCGGCGAGTTACCCTATCGGCAGGTGGTTGAACAAGATCTGGGGGCATATATCTCACCAACAAGCGATACAACCTTGACCTTCTCGTAAGCGTTCCTTGAAGCAAGAAGAGGAAAACCACCAAGATACAACATCCCGCGCGTCCATCAAATCCAACTCCGCACCACATGCATGACTCCCACAATGATGAAACAACGTCCAAGATATTCCATACCCGGCTCGACAACAACCACTACGAACAAACCATGTAAACCACGCTTGGGGACCGAGGCTCAAGATGGAGTTCCTTCACCGTCGGTCAAGGACTTCTTCAACACGAGAAAGATGGTCAGTCAAGAATCATGGAATTCGCAAGAGTAAATCGAATCAAGAGGGAAGCCACTTCAACGCTCCCTCCAGCAAGTCGCTTCAATGGTCTATTCAAGAGCCGCCTCAATGCTCTCTCGGGACCCCTTTTCGCTTCATAATCCTACTTCAACACTCTCCAGATCCACCTCAACGTTCGCACCAGAAGCCACTTTAACATCCTCTCAAGTCGTTTCAACACTCAAGCTACATCAACAATCAAGCGCTCCGGTCAAGTTATCTTTGATGTACTCATTGCTCAACATACGTCTCATCCATCCTTCATGAGGACCCAACGGAGCATGAAAACCCCGAAGTCGATAGGAGGAGGGCTATCTGTGGAACGGATATTTTCATATAGTTGGAAGGGCGCGGTGAACAACTCACCATCAATGTTCGGCATATCCTTGAAGCCGCCAACACTTCCCGACTTGGTACCAAAGATTATCTCCAGAAGACATCTCAACAGGGATTCTTTTCTTCCACAATGAAATAAAAGGCAGGAGTTAGAACTTGTATGAAAGCACATGAGAGATGTAGTCACACACGGCAAGACACAACTCACATCGGAGCACACAAAACCGGTCCGGCTCAAAATCGGTACGGATTTCAAGACTGGTATTGATTTCAAGTCAGGTGCAAGTTTCAGTCTGGTATTGATTTCAAGTCAGGTGCAAGTTTCAGTCTGGTATTGATTTCAAGTCAGGTGCAAGTTTCAGTCTGGTATTGATTTCAAGTCAGGTGCAAGTTTCAGTCTGGTATTGATTTCAAGTCAGGTGCAAGTTTTAGTCTGGTATTGATTTCAAGTCAGGTGCAAGTTTCAAGTCCGGTATCACTCAAGTTACAAGTCCGGTATCACTCAAGTTTCAAGTATGGTATTGCTTAATATTCAAGTCTGGTATTGATCAAGTCAAGTCCGGTATTGCTCAAGTTTCGAGACCAGTGTTGGTCAAGGGCATGAGGCTGGTATAAAGTTGACATTCATCGGCATACACGATATGGGACCCACGTTCAATCAAGCATATATGGCGGGACCACATTTATTTGCACAACACGGTTCTCTCATGTCATGGGAATCATGTTCACGAAATTCAAGCCCACGTTCGATCAAGCAGCAGAGAGCCCCACCAACGAAGCAGCACAAGCAGTCCGTCGATTAGGCACAACCCCACGATCGAGCGGAGCAAGCACGGAGCGAGCCCTCGACCGAAGCAGGCATAGAAAGGTCGATCGAAGCAGGCAACACCGACATCATACTAGGGGAACGCTCTCCTATGTGCCTTTTAAACGTAACATACTCCAAGGACAGGATAACCCGTCTCTCCTGGTAACATCTAACTTTGCCTCATAAGTTTTATCTTTAACTGTCACCATCTCATGCCTACCACACAATAGTGTAATCATTATGTGCTAGGCAGGGGACTTAATGTTGATGGTGGATTTTCGTTCAAGGTTAAATTTGTAAAAGACCAGAAAAATCATGCGCTGACATCTTGTAAAAGATAAAGCCATTTATAAGTGTTGGATACTCCTCACTTAATTCACTAAGAATGGAGCATGTAGCAACAATCCCATTCTCGTGAATACATGAAATTCCTCCAGGTTGGAGCATGTAGCAACAATCCCTTCCCGTGAATTTCATATCGGCCTTGTATTTCCAAAGACTCATTATCGGTGTGGCATGACGATCGAGTGTTACTCTTACAGAAAGTAACACGAACCTCCAAGCACTATAATGAAACCATGTACGAAATACCCGCACAGCCGATTCTCGGTGTGTTATACTAGCCCGAGCCCTCTCGGTGTGTTATACTAGCCCGATTGAGCCCCTCTCGGTGTGTTATACTAGCCCGATTGAGCATCCTGACCGACCGTATCGATCCGGATATGATCTCGATCGCAGTCATCCAACTCCATAAGCATGATTGGATGACCCCGCATCAATTCCATCATCCCCAAGCAGGTATGGAATACCCACGGCCGACCACGCATGGTCGGCCATTGGCCTTTGCTTGCCAAAAGACGTTCATACCAAGCATTATGGACGGAAAACCCTAAATAAGGGTTTGCGGCATATTACATGTGTCACAAAACAATCTCAACCATCCATCTTCGCAGGTATAGATGGAGGGTGTAGATGTAGACTCAAAGGGCCCAGAGCATGTCAACACGATCACCGTGGGCCCGCCTACACACTTGACCAATCGGTCAAGACCAACAATGTTTGGCCGTGACAAAATCATCACTCAAACAAGGAGTGGCGCACGTCTTTTGAAAGCCAAAATTAGGGTTTCAAATCATCACGTGCGTCCATCTTCTCCAAACACGAATGGAGGGTCACAGATTAGATTAAGCAAGGGCCTGGTCATACCAAAGATGACCACCGTGGGCTCATCTACCTCCTCATGCGATCGGCCAAGGCATCCCATGCCCGGCTAATCCAAAACGCCCGCCCAAACATGCGCGGTTACACTTCCCAAATTGCAAACCGATCTCGACCACTCAACTTCACCTAGGATGATTTGAATGGCTTAGATCACGTTTTCATGGGATAGTCAGGTATAGGTGTGAACACCAGCCTATCACCTACACACTGGTATGATCGACCAAGACCGACCAAGATGGGTCATCTTGAAACGCGTGCCGAACAGGAATGTCATGAGATCTCCAACTCCTTTGCGGCAAGGATTTGCCGCAGAAATCGATCTCAACCACTCCTCTTTGCCGGCCAAATTGAGTGGCCTCGGATCGCACCTTCATGGGACGGTAAGACATGGACGTGTACACCAAAGCATGCCATCTACATACACGTCCTGGTCGGTCCTCTCCAAAATTCTTCCATTACTTGGTTTCGACCAAGTCAAGAGTCATGCTTACGCTCCTCTTCAAAAACCCTAATATTCATTAATCTGGCCGCAGATGAGTGTCTCAAAGATCATCTCATCCGTCCAACTTCACCAGCTTGGTTATACAACCCCGGTGGGGAGTTATTTGGTTAGTGAGACGTCATTACCTATCACTTTACCACACCATAATGCGCACTGCATAAAATACACATGATACTTCACAAGTATCGACTTTTCGAATAACACAGTTATTCAATTCAGCATTACATGCTATCTTTCGTGGATCCACGATCCACACATTCCAGACATCAATCATGTCACAAACTGGGGGATACATACTGGGGTATTGGTTTGGCGGTTTACAGCGTGCAACAGGCAACGCGCCATCACAAGAACGTGTCGAGGAAGTCATGGACGGTTAGAGATGAACAGAGAAGTGGGCAAGATTGGTCGACGCACAACTCCACTACTCCATCACTCCACTTCCTCCACTTCCCACGAGAGACGTGAATGAGGCTCAATGACTTGTATAAATAGGTTCTCCGCCCTATTTCAAACAACAACACAAGTTCAGACGAGACAGAAAAACCAAGTGTTAATACAAATCGTATTCAAACACCCAGAGCCTGCTTACATCAACCGCAAGCCTGCTCATCTTTCTGTTACAAGTCATAAGCAAGCCAACACCTTCACAATCTCAACACCTTCTTCGCTTCCCTCCCTAAGATCAACCCCATCTCCTTCACTTTGTGACCGAAACAAGTCGGGGAACGGCCATTTCTTGGTTTAGGCCGGACTTGCATGCATTGATCTCTCGAATCTACAAGCACTCACCGCGCAGTGCATTTGTTTAAAGGTTTAAATTCATTCCTCATCCACACCCCAAATTACCAAATTCTACAGGAGTAGTTTTCACCCATAAACACCTGGATCAGATCTGATCCACTTTTACTTGTAAGGAAGGGATATCCCTACACAACTAAGGACATGGGAGACAATAGTAGTTGCCAATCTCAACTTTTCCCCACATATAAGCGATAGAGAAGGGATAACCCCTATCATAGTGCTTGGCCTAAGAACATTTTAGCAATTGACATAAATATATAGATATGGATAAGGGGCTTTAGAAATTTACTTCAAGATAATGTTATTTCGTCTTATTATAACACTCTCCTCATAGAGCAAGCAGTTCCCAAAAAATAGTTCATTATTTTAATTAACTGAAATGCTAAATAAATCGTGTGGATAAACACCATTAAACCCAACGTCCGCACGAACGAAGGGTTTCATACCATACAAGTAAGACCTACCACCCCCACAAAAGATTCGGCATTCCCAGTTCAAGCTTTAGTTTGTTTTTTTTATATAGAAAAACTTAAGGCAAAAATATCTTAAGAAACCATTACAACTCCATCAGAATCAACACCATTACAAGGAACATTACATAGATAGTGTATGCAACATAAATTACAAGGATAATATGAGCAACAACACTTACAGATGTGATGTAGGAAACTTGAGCAGACTTGATGATGTGATTTTCAATTGAGTTGTAGTAAATAGGTTCGTTGAGACTTGTGAAAGCAAAAGGTTTTAGACTTATAAAACTTAAAAACGAACAAAACTTAATATAAAAAGTGATTTCAAGATTTACCTCCTAACTGATTGGTTTATAATGATATTTCAAGAATTATTGTTAAGCTCTTTTTCTCATTAATTCACTATTAATCTATATGGTGTCCAAACATTAAATTGTAATCCCTAAGCATGAATTATCAAAGAATTGATTCTAAGCATAACACATCAAATTGATTCACAACTAATTAAGAAAACCAATTTTATCTTTATGTTGATCCTAGTGAATTAAATAAAATAAATAATTAAAGAAATTACCAATCAAGCATGAGTAAATAGTTTCCTCCGTTGCCTCGATCCTTTGGGTATTTTAGCCGCTCATCATGTTGAAAACCCTCTCAAAGAATTTATTTATGCTCAAAAATGGTTTACAAATGATGAATAAGGGAGAAATAATGAAAAATCGGGTTTGTAACAATTATTTTTGTTACAAACCGAACTGTTACAGAGAACGATAAATAGTAACTGTCGTTGACACTGTAGAAACAACGACTGTCGCATGTACGTCTTATGTTCTTCAGCAATGAACGACTACCTCTGGTAGTCGTTTGTTCTTCGTGTTCTTCAGCAGCAGCAGAAAACTCGTCTCTGCAACTCGATTAATCCTCGCTCTGTAATGCTCTAAACTCTCCCAGACTCTCTGTAACCCTTCTGTGAGTCCCAACACACTATATATACTCAACAAGATCAAAATATCTCGGAGTAAATGCAAATAATCCTCCCAAATCTTCTCACATCAATATATTAACCCGAGAACATTTTCTTTCTTCTTTTTCTGTTTCCATGCGTTTTGCAGCTATTAAACATCCTTATTTATCTCCTCCATGCTCTAACTGGTGGCCTGATCCCTCCAAACACATGTAGTACACGTTTATAACTCATGTAAACTCGGGATAGTGTGAAGAAAAGCCGAGATGTTCTCATGCTCAGATGAATATAAGTTTCTTTTTTTTCGATTATAACTTGCATACCAATCCTGTTTCATCATTACAGCTCATAACCAATCAATTGTCGTTACAAATCTCTCCAAAAATCTCGCCAAAATCTTGAATGTAATGCATGCAGCTGGGCTGATTTCTTTTCCCGCCAAAACTCAATTTAAACGAAGAAGAAAGGTGCCCCCTAACCAAACCGGGGTGCGACTAGCGTGTGGCGCTCTGGGGTGTAAATAGTGAAGAAGGTGCCCCTTATCCAAAGTAGGGGTCCGTTTAGCAAATGTCCTCCTGGGGTCCTAGGGTAATTTTTTGAACCGAATTTTCCAAAAATGTTTATTTCCCAAAAATACCTACAAACACATAAAATACCATAATAAGTACAAAATTGAGTACCAGCAATGCAGCAAATTGAGGACAACTTAGACACAAATATGTGTCTATCAAATACCCCAAACTTATTATTTGCTAGTTCTCGAGAAAATTTATTCTAGAAAATAAAAATCATTTGAACCCCTAGGTGGCCCTAGTGGCGGAGTGTTATCTCCGGAGGGTTTTAGAGGTGTACCCACAAAACCTTTACTCTGCACCCTAGCTATCTACGTAGAACCTTGAAAGGCACTAAAGAATCTCCTTGGTTGGCATACAATCATTGACTATAGGAGGAAGTACCCTGATGCGAAATTCCAATTGTTGTACACGAGTTTGCACTCAAGCATACTAAAATTCATATAAAGTGACAGAGCTCTACTCAGATAGTTTCTGGACATCATAAACCGGAGTCAACCAATCACATGGATAGATTAAGAAGATGGATGTAGAGAAAAACGTAGATGATGTTGACTAAGGTAAACCTATCCTAATGGACTGAGATACAGTGTCGACTAATATCAACACAGTTGGAATATACAAGGGAACCAGTGGTCGATAATCCTAACTCTAGGTCAACTCAGCTGGCATATACAAGGGTACCAGTGGTCGACTTTATTGTATTTATTCCGGTTGGTCTGATGGTATGGTCTCAATTTTTTTTTCAGCCATTCTATTTCACCCTAGCAAAAGTAAAAATAAAAACAAGAAGTGATCAGGATTCTTTCGATGTTTCCATCACGAGAATATGGCGAAACTACCATGTTTTCTTTTCTAACACCTGAGCTCTGTGCTTTTATGAATAGACTCTTCTAGATGTTTCCATCTAATCAAATTGGTTCCTCATCTCCTATAACCAAGATGCTTCCATCCACTTAGATTAGTTAGTGCCAACCTTAATAAGCATAAATTTCTAGTCTCTGGAGTTTATTTATTGCAACTAAAAAGTTTCTCCCATACCCCAAACTTAAATCTAACATTGTCCTCAATGTTCTAAAGATGAAATTAAAAGCATGAACAATGAGAAACTGTTACCACTTGAAGAAAAGATTTAAGGAAAAATATTACCGTGTTGCAAGAGCATGGGTTACCTCCCAAGAAGTGCTAAGTTTAAAGTCTTCAGCCAGACATTGGAAAGGATTAGTCACCTCGAAGAATCATATAGCAACAGCCGGAATAACTGCGGGTCATCTGGATCAAAAAGTGCTAACCACAAGAAGAGGAGACTGCAACAGACCAAGAAGGTATCGAACATACCTTTATTTAACTTTTTGTTTAAGACAACTATATCTAGTTGTGGCTCAAAGTGTGCTCTATAAACGGGTATAAATAAAATGTTTTCTTCCTCAAATGAAGGATTCTTAAGATCGGGTTGTAGAGTCAGGAAATACTCAAGTAGGAACTTAGAAGCACATAACAATAACCGAATAATTGGGGATCCTCTAAGTCAATCAGATTTGACTCACACAGCTGACCACAAAGAGAGTGATGGTCAATCTTAAACAAATGTGTCGACCCTAATCTCCTAAAGTAATTAGGTTTAGTCTCAAAACTTAATAAATGACACACCTGTAACTCATATGTTCCCACATTTGGCTGAAAAATATTTGGGGGGAAAACAAAGTCAATTTTGGTATCGTAGCCTGGGTTAACCACATCAACCAGAGGATGGGTTTCTAACAACTGAACTTCTTTCTGGACATCATTAGGTTCAGGAAAACGTGTATGAAGATAATCTTGTAAAATGGTTGAGGCACATATGTCAAGTCCCAAATGAGGGATCTCTGTAAGAGCTAAAGGTAAGGCATAAGGATAATGATAGTCACCCCCAAACTTAGAGTTTTGGGTGTCTCTAGAAAGACTAGCTACAATTTCCCTAATTTCTAGATCATCAGAATCCTGAAAATGGTGAATTGCTTCTTCTAGGTTGTACTCAGATGATGCATCCTCACTCAAATTTAAAAGCTCTTCTTTGTCTAAGACTAATGTTTCTAAATCGTTAGACTCTAAAACAATATTCTCAGAATAAACTCGTTCCTCAAAAGTATCACCGACTTCGTAAAAAGGAAATTCTACATCGTCTAAAACAGTATCTCTAGTCAAATCCTCGTCCTTTTGAATAGGTTAATAATTATTAAAATTATTTGGATTTGAACTAGAAATAATATTATTATTATTATAAAGCTCAATAGGAGTAACAAATTCCTGATCATTATGCCTACATATTTCAGATTCTTCATCAGCACTATCCTTATTATAATCATCATAATAGCATGAAAATGGTTGAACCCCATCTAAACATGTAGTGTTACCAATTCTAACCTCGTTATCCTGATTATGCAAATGACTATCCTTATTTTCAAGGGTATTATTGGAAACACTATATTGAAATTAAGACTATCTTGAGCAAGTTTTTGCACAATCCTATTTGTATTCTCAGTAAATTGCTTGAGAGACTCTTCTAGAGACATCCTAGTTGACTGCTCTGGGGACTCGTCCGTAATATTAAAGGTTTCCTTCATAAATAAGGAATGATTCTTGAAAGCCTCTTCTAGAGAAATAGATGAATTGTTTTGCTCATATGATTGATGGGTATGCGAATAGTCATTGGGCTCACCATGGTATGACCCATAACCTTCAAAAGGTTGGCGTTCCCAACCACTATTCACACTCTGGTCATAAAAAGAGTGATGTCCATATTGTTCAGTTGGATATTCATATTCATTGTGATGGCTATTATAATACCAGTTTGACATCCTAACTACAAGGGAATTCTACACAAACACAAACAAGGCTGACTCGACCACAACAAACCTACTGATTTCTAGCAAACAAAAAGCATGATGGCTCCACTTAGATTGTTTCTAGACCAGCTTCTAATCCTTCGAAATGGAATTCGTTACAATTTAAGCAGACCCCTCTGGAATCAATCTGAGTTAAAGGAAGTTTAATTGATACGAGGGAAGTTGCGTGGAGCTTTGATACCCAAGGCCTCACCGCATTACAAGGTGGCGCACTCACGCATTCAACTCACAGAAACCATCATGAACTTCGAAGTATGCTTAAAAGAGTAACCAATATTTTTCGAATGACTTTCCTATTAAGCTCGTTACCCTATCGGTCTCGTTCTAGTCAGTATTTTAAGCTTGGGTTCGCGTTTTGTTTCGTTTTCCTAAGGCGGGCAAGAAGAGAACGGTGATGAAATCCGAACTCTTATCTTGTATGGCCAGTCCTTGCCCTTTACTAGGAAATTAAAGCAGCCGTTTTCAATTCCTCAGCATATATGCAAACGAAGGAAGGCAGTAACTCGCTTACAGGAGATTCGCGAGTGTTTCGACAAACTTACCTCCCGTTCCAAACGGGGGTATGAACCGTTGTAGTCGACTCGGGCCACGACTCCTATGTCATGTACGAACCCAAGGGGCCGAGACGATATCGTAATCGTCGTCCTTCTCTGCAAATAGTTTATATTTAAAACTACCCTTCCGTAGGGTTTAAAAATAATGTCCCAAAGTTTAAAGTCCAAAGTCCAAAAATAAAGTGCAAAAGAAAAGGAAAGTCTAAAAAAAAAAAATTAATAATATCTAAAAAAATTAAAAATGTCTCTCTTTTTTTTTTTTTTTATACAAAAAAATCTTCTTCTTTCGCTCCTTTCGCTTTGCCTTTTACTCCAAGTCGTATTCACCAAAAGCTTTGGAAAAAATTTCTTTCGCTCCAAATTCCAAATTCTGTAAGGAAAAGACAAAAACCCAAAAACGTAAAAAAGAACAAAAACAAATAAAAACCTAAAAATGAAAAAAAAAAATCTAAAAACTCTAGCCTAAAGACAAGTTCGCGTCGGCGGCGCCAAAAATTGATGGTTATTTTCAATGATGTTGTAGTAAAAGGTTCGTTCAAGACTTGTGAAGGTTCGTTCAAGACTTGTGAAGGTTCGATTTTTTAGATGGTAAATAGAGTTGTCGTTCACTCGGACTTTGTTGAAATTGATTTTAGGATTTAATAAAGAAAAATAATAAAAATAGAGAAAATATACAATTTATGTCACAAGATGAAGAGAGTTACTGGGACTCGGGATTCCACCAATTCTCACATTCATGCCGTTCATCTATTAATTCCGGACAATTAAAGTTCATAAAATAACAAACATAGACTCTAATTCCTTGCCAAGGTAGATTTTATAAAGAATTATATGTAATTCACAAGCATGACGCATCTAAAGTACCTAAGACTAAGCATGCGACATCTAACGAATTCACAAATAATCAAGAAAAATCATAAATCAATTATAATAGTGCAAATAGTCATAAAGGAATTAAATAGAATTACCACATGGGTGCAAAACAGCTTCCTCCGTCGTCCCAGTGATGGGTTCTAGCTCTGCATGGTGAAAACACACTCAAAGGATTTTTTCATTGCTCAAAAAGGTGTTTACAATGGTGAAAAAGAGAGAAATATAATGAAAACCGGGTTTGTAACAGTTATTTTTGTTACAAACCGAGTTGTTACAGAGAACGATAAAAGTTTTATGTCACTGTTACTGTTGCTTTAAGACTGTCTCCTGAACTACGACCCTCAGCTGTGAGTCGTTATCACTGTAGCAGGAACGACTGTTGCATGTGGGTCTTATGTTCTTCGTGTTCTTCCCATGCAGCAGCAGAAGAGTTTTCTCTGCAACTCGGTTCTCGCCTCTGTTCTCGTCCCAACTCTCCCCATAACCCTTCTCTGAGTCCCCAGCACACTATATATACTCAACATGATCAAAATATCTCGCAGTAAATGCAAATAATCCTCCCAAATATTCTCACATCAATATATTAACCCGAGAACATTGACTTTCTTCTTTTTCTGTTTCCACGCGTTTTGCAGCTGTTAAACATCCTTATTTATCTCCTCCATGCTCTAATCGGTGGCCTCGATCCTCCAAACACATGTAGTACACGTTTATAACTCATGTAAACTCGGGATAGTGTGAAGAAAAGCCGAGATGTTCTCGTGCTCAGTTGAATAGAAGTTTCTTTTTTTTTTTCGATTATAACTTGCATACCAATCCTGTTTCATCATTACAGCTCATAACCAATCAATTGTCGTGACAAATATCTCCAAAAATTTCGCCAAAATCTTGAACAGAACAGATGCAGCTGGGCTGATTTCTTTTCCCGCCAAAACTCAATTTAAACGAAGAAGAAAGGTGCCCCCTAACCAAACCGGGGGTGCGACTAGCAGGTGGCGCTCTGGGGTGTAAATAGTGAAGAAGGTGCCCCTTATCCAAAGTAGGGGTCCGTTTAGCAAATGTCCTCCGGGGGGTCCCGGGTAATTTTTTGAGCCGAATTTTCCAAAAATGTTTATTTCCCAAAAATACCTACAAACACATAAAACACCATAATAAGTATAAAACCGAGTACCAACAATGCAGAAAATTGAGGACAACTTAGACACAAAAATGTGTCTATCACTTGACTAATATGGACACTAACAACTCTAGAGACATAGCTAAGAGAATCACCCAATAATACAACTAATTGAATCCTTTCCTTGTGAAGTTTAGACGGTATTATTTGGAAAGAACTAATTTCTTCCAAATCAATTAACAATTTTGCACATGGTAAAATTGTTAGGATCCAAAAACAGATCCATCCATCTCTCAGGGTTTTGGGTGTGTGGAGATGAAAAACCACACATAACACTCCTTTCCTGGTCACGAACATGAGAGGAAGGATCATACAATGATCCACTTTTTTGTAACATAGTAACTGAAAGGAACCCAATACAGGGGTATTGATTAGTGATTGAATCTTGATTCGTCTCTTTGAATCGGATGTTATGTTGATTGATCTTAGAGTTGAGTATGTGATTGTTTTTGCTGTTTCTATGATTCCTCTTGTTGATTCTGTGATTGTTGTTGCTGTTGTAGTTGAAACTCTTGTGATTGTTGTTGTTACTTTTGAAACAAGTGATTTTGTTGCTGCTATTGGTCCTGATTTAAGAGATTTTGAAGAAGTATTGAAACCATAAATTTTCCTCCGCAAAGAAAGAAAACCCATCAATCCTAATAATCAAATCTACACAGACCAGAGAAGAAATAAACTCACCGATCTAGAACTTAAAGAGTATGAAATCCCAACTAGATTTCTCAAAGAAATCAGCCAGATTTAGACCAAAAACTAACCTAAAAATAAGAAATCAGCCAGATTTGTACCTGGAATGTTGTTCTATTAAGTAGTTGTTGGTATCCCAATAGAGATTGGGTCTGTGGATTCGAGCTTACCAATCCAATTTTCATTTTTTTTCTTTGTTTCCTCTATGTTGTTTGGTAAAAGTCCCGAACCGTTGTCTGCGTGTATCTGGGTTCTCTGGTATCCTCTGTTGATTGTTTTTTGTCTAAAAGCTTTAGGTTGGTTGCATCGTTTAGATCAATTTTCGTCTCCAAAAGCCCTTCAAATTTTAACCATATGCCTTAATATGAGTATAAATTTTCGGTCTTACAATTTATATAGTGTTGTTTGAACACTTGGGTTGGGAATTTTGTTCAAATAATGGTTAGCATCTTAAAGTAAGTACTTCATAACTTAGTACCCCTGTTCAAATGTAGGTGCATCTGTTTCGTGTTAAAATTTCAAATCTTTTCCGTTAGGTGAGTTTTATAAAGCAAGTGTATGTGTGGATTTGAGCTTTGTAATCAAATTCCCCCCTTGTCATAAAATCAGTATAAATTTATCCATCTTAAAACATTTTTGGTGTTGTTGAACACTTGGGTTGGCAATTTGTTCCAATAGTGGTTGGTATCTTTAAGTAAGTAATTCAAAAAATCGTCATGTTCAGGTGTATGTGCATCTGTTCGTGTTTTAAAATTTAAGTCTTCGTCAGTAGGTGTGTTTATGAAGCAATGAATGTGCACGTTGTTTTAAAGGAATCAGGTTTAATCTCCAAGTTTCTGATATTAAGATTAGTTCTTAGAGGATTAGAGCATGGCGCTTCGGAAGAGGCGAAGTGGCTTATTGAAAATGTTTCTTCATTTTATTCGCCTTCACCTATAGTAGGGGTTTCTTTTAAGAAGATTAAGGGATCTGTTATGTCTTTTAATTGAAATTTCAGACAAAGGTGTTTTTTTTTTGTGGGATCAGGCGTCATCTTTAATGAGAAAATTGATAGAAGTAAAGTTGATAGGTTAAATTTTAGTGGGCATGTTACTTTTCAGGCGATCTCTTTCTAGTTATAAGACGGTTCTAAAGATACTCGCATATAGTTTCATAAAGATTTAAAGACTAGGATATTATTGATTAGTGGGTATTAGCTAGTGATAAGATGTTTCCATATCTAGTTAATTTGCTCAGATATTGCTAAATTTCCGATGTGTGTCTGCGCCTTTGCTTGATTGTTTTCCGTTTGGATCCAATGGTAACCCCATTGTTTTAGCATTCTTATGTCTGAGATTTTATAAATTAATTATCATCACAATTTTGGCCAGTCATAAAACCACATCTAAACCTCTGCTCCTCTGACCGGATAAAACCCAAAGGTAAGCTGACTTCATCTTTTGATCTCATTCTTTCAGGTTCCTTCTATCCTAATATACATTTCTTTAGTCGTAATTTATTCTATTCAAGATTTTTTGTGTATGCTTTCTGGCAATTCTATCTGAAGTGCTCTCTACTGTTTCAATAATCAAGAATTGACAGCAGGAATACATGTAACAAAAGCTTGAGGGTTGTATTCCACTCAAGCTTTTGACTTCAAACCATTTTTTAAGATACTCCATTGTTTTATCTTGTGTTACGATTTACAAAGTTATTATATTCTCTTGCATACATACAAGTTAGTTATTAGTTAATGCTATCATTACTAAAACTTATTTAGCTTGATTTTTAGTTTAGGCTTATATCACACACCATTGCTTTGTATTTCTCTTTGCATAACCTTTCTTGATTACCCTGATCTTAAGCTTGATAGTACTAGTTTAATCGCTTTAGAATAGTCTTGGAAAGGTTAATTACATAGTGACTGAGCTCTCCAGACAACTAAATTGCAGCTTCTTTTATTTATAACTTTCTAAATCGTTAGGCGTTATAAGTACCCATGAAAATCCTGGCATAGAACACACACAGGTGTGGTCAGAAAAAAACTTAACAACACTTGAACACTTTACTCAATGTAGAAAAACTTGATATTCTGTTCTTATCTGAGACTAAATCTCAAAGGAGTTTAGTGAAAAAATTCTTAATTTCTTTCCCAATACCCACATTGTAGACCCGGATGGTACGGCTGGGGGGCTAGCAATTGGTTGGGTAGATGGTTTTCACTTTGAAGTTATTTAATGGAACCTCAATATGATAAATGTCATAGTAAAAAACAATTTCCATTCAAAGGAATGGTTACTTACCTGTTTTTATGGCTCACCAAAACATGAAATGAAATTAGAGGTAATGGGGCAACTAGAAAACATTGCACAAAGAATTAACCTAAACTCAATGCCTTGGTTGGTCATAGGTGATCTTAACATAATTTTCAATAGTGAGGAAAAGGAAGGAGGCCTCCCTTTTGACAGACAAAAAATGGAACCTATAATTAACCTTATCCAAAGAACAGGTCTGGAAGACCCGGGTTTCAAAGGAAGCATCTTCACTTGGAGCAACAAAAGAGAGGGCCTGGAAAATATAAAGCAAAGGCTTGACAGGGCCATGGCAAATGCTCAATGGAATTTAGAATTCCAAGGAGCTTCTCTCGAAAATTTGGTGGTTGTTGGCTCTGATCATGGGCCAATTAGTCTTTCTTTAATATCTTCTTCTTTTCATCTGTCTCCAACTTTTAAGTTTTACAATACTTGGCTTAAAGAACCTTCTTGTATAGAGGTTATAAAAAATTATTGGATTATAGACTTAGGGAACACGGTTTTAGATCTAATTGAAAATATTTCTACTCTAGACAACAATCTTAGTACTTGGAAAAGAGATGTTTTTGGAAAACCAAACAAAAAAATCAAAATACTTCTAAAAAGCATTGAAAATTTAAATACAAAACCTTCCAACAACTATACAACTTCTCTTATTAACAAGAAACTACTAGAACTAGAAGCTCTGTATGATTCACAAGAAGAAATAGCTAAGCAACAATCTAGAAATAACACAATTGCTTTGGGTGAAAGAAATACTACCTTCTTTCATGTAACAACCCTGAAAAGAAGAAAAAGAAATAACATAGATTGTATACAGGATAAAAATGATAAAGTTGTCTCATCTAGCCCAGAAGTCAAAGAAGTTTTAACTTCATATTTCTCTGATCTGTTCACTGCATGTTCTTCTAACACAGATGAACAAATTTTCTCGCATATTAATCCTTGTATTTCTAATGAGGAAAATTTAGAACTAACTAGAATACCAATTCCAGAAGAAATATGGGAAGTAGTCAAAAAGCTTAAACCAAACAAAGTACCGGGACCTGATGGGTTCCCGGTAAGTTTTTTCAAACATAACTGGGGGATAGTTGGCCCCAACTGATCTCTGTAATTCAAGATTTCTTTAAAGATAAACAGCTACATTCCGAACTAAACAAAACTTTCTTGTTCTTAATACCAAAGAAAAAAAATCCAAAATCTCCTGCTGATTTTAGGCCAATTGGCCTGTGTAATACTCCTTACAAAATCATAACAAAGCTAATGGCTAATAGATTTAAGAAATCTCTTGAAGAAATAATCTCTCCCTTACAATGTGTTTTTCTTTCTTCTAGGCAAATTTCAGACAACATCATCGTAGCTCATGAGGTAGTACATTCAATGAAAAAAAGTAAAAAGAAAACAGGCAACATTGGGCTGAAAATTGACATGTCGAAAGCTTTCGACAGGGTCAATTGGAATTTCTTGATAAAAACCTTAACTGCTTTTGGATTTTCTGAACATTGGTGTCAGCTAATTTACCAATGTCTCTCAACTTCTTCCATTGATGTCTTACTCAATGGCCATCCTTGTAAGGATTTCAAACCATCGAGGGTATTAGGCAGGGAGATCCATTATCTCCCTACCTCTTCATACTATGTATGGAAGTTTTTTCTCACTTGTTAAATCATTTACAAACCACAAAACAAGTTCAGGGGATAAAACTTACACCTAAATCTCATCCTATATCTCACATGTTCTTTGCAGATGATCTGCTTCTGTTCACTAAGGCAGACTTAGGAAGTTGTAAGAACTTGTTAGAAGCCATACATACTTTTAGTGCAGCATCAGGACAAGACATAAATTTCGAAAAGTCTGGTCTCTTTTTCAGCAAAAAAGTGCATAATAAACACATAGGCATAATCTGTAGATTAATGAAGATAAAGAAAATTAACATAAAGGATACACATCTAGGAGTACCACTGTTCATAGATAGGTCAAAACTGAAAGCTTTTGACAATATTATTGAAAAAATGGAACAAAAAATAAAAAACTGGCTTGGAAAGATCTTGTCTCAACCAAGTAAAATTGTCTTGAACAGAGCTGTTCTTTCCAGCATGCCCATTTTTAGCATGGGATGTTTTGTCCTTCCAAAAAAGATAACTAAAAGAATAAATGACATCCAAATGGACTTTTGGTGGGGGAAACACACTAATTCTAAGGGTATATACATAAAGTCTTTTGATTTTTTATGTAACCCTATAGACCAAGGGGGTCTATGCTTTAAAGAAGCAAACAAAGTCAACCAAGCTATGATCAGTAGAATAGCTTGGAGAGTAGTTAGTAACCCTGACGACCTGTGGGCTCAAATTCTCAAGGGTAAATACTTTAAGAAATCAGGAGCTTTACACTCAAAGAAGAAATCTCAAGCTTCTTGGATTTGGAAGTGCATCTTACAAGGAATAGCACACATTAAAAAGTATAGCATCTGGGAAGTAGGTAATGGTATGCTGATAAACATTTGGGAAGATAAATGGCTTCCAGCTAGAGGAGAGACCTTGGCAGAGTCCTTTCCTTCCAGAAACACAACTATAACACTTGTGTCTGAGCTCATTGACTCAAACACACAAAAGTGGAACACTGATCTGTTACATTCTTTATTTGACAACTCAACTGTGCAGGAAATTACAAACATTAGACTTTACACAACAAATGAGGGAAGTCTGAAAAGGGACAAACTTAGGTGGACATTAACAAAGAATGGAGAATTCTCTGTTAAAACTCTTTATGCAAAACTCTCTGATCCTTCAAGCTCAGTTCCTGCCAAAACTAAAAAGTTTTGGAAAGGAGTCTGGGCCATGGATACTTCTCAGAGGATCAAATTGTTTATATGGAAATGCTTACAAGATGCATTACCAACTAGACAAAAAATCAGGTCTATTGATAACAAGTGTGTCTTATGTAATAGTGATGTTGAATCTACTTATCATCTCTTTTTTATTGTGATTATGCAAAGCCAGTTTGGAGTCTTCAGCCAATGGCCTCACAGGGAGTAACTCAAACTCTAAACTCTTATAATAGTACTTTCTTGCATAAATATAATGAATGGATAGCATGGGATATGAATTCAATCTCAATGGCACTTGCTGCAACCAAATGTTGGTTTATATGGAAAGAGAGGTGTCTTAGAATCTTTGAGGATAAATCTAGAACTCATGAACAACTTGTCTTGGACATAACACATCACTATGATTACTGGCATCCAACAAATCTGCATACTTTTAGCCCAATCACAAGTCAGACACATCAAACCGATACCTTACTGGAAATTCCCAGAAGTGAACACTGTTAAGATAAACTGTGATGCTTCTTGGATTTCTGAAAATACTAATGCAGGTTTTGGCTTTGTGATTCGCAATTGGACAGGAACTTTCAAATGAGCAGAATCAGGAATCTTCAGAACTTCCACTGCTGAAGAAGCAGAAGCTCTAACTCTCCTGCAAGCTATAAATTGGGCCATCACAGACAACTTACAACATCTGGTCATTGAGGGAGACAACCAAGCAATCATAAAGCACTTACAAGGAGAAGATTCAACAATCCATTGACAAAGTCTGGAAATATTGGAGGAAGTCAGGAAGCAAACAACAAACTTAACACACTTTTTAGGTTTCAATTTCGTAGACAGAAAAGCTAACAGAGTAGCTGACCTATTAGCAAAGAATGGGAGGAAGAATAATAGACATCAGTCTTGGCTAGAACAATCACCCCTGTTTTTAATTCCTTCAATTGCTTTTGATATTGAAAAATCTTATGAACTATATACTCTTAGTAACTCTGTTGTAATTCTTCCGGAAGAAACTAATCTAAGAGATTCAGTCATCGGAAGAACAATTCAAACTGAATTGGTTACAGATGAGACTGAATCAAACGATTAGTTCCCCTTTGTTTTATCAATCCATTTATCTTCAAAAAAAAAAAAAAAAAAAAAAAGAAATCAAAGCAGTAAAAGATCAAGAGGCAAAAGAAGATGGTTTGAGCTTCTTTTGCTCAGATCCGCTCCAATGGAGCAAGATCTGAGCAAGAGAAGACTCAAACGACGCTAGGGTTTCGTTGGGTTTTCAGAGGGAAAATTTTCTGGAAAGAGAGTTTTAATTCAAGCTTTAGTTATTTAACGTTCTTTTGGGAGAGAGTTTGGATTGGTTGTCTAGACTGTAGACCCATTATATTTTAATAGACCAAATCTCTCTCGTCTCTAGCGATGACAAGCCATGGATTTTCATGGAATTTTTGGACGAAGTGGGTCATATTGATTAGGCTATACTGTTCTAAGAAACACAATCAGAAACCGCATTAGTTGCTAATGAGCCCGAGACTATTAAAATTCATATATAATAAAATATATTGGTTTGTCTTGAGTGTGACTTTGTGCACCCCTACTAAACCAGGGGTGCACGTTCCTCCTTTTATCATTGGCTGTGTAACTAACCATAGTTATCCTCTTCATAAATAACACATGGGGAAATGAGGAACAAAAATTGTAATCTGAACCCAAATTATTATTTGTATGTATAGATTTCTCTTTCTATCTATTTTACACGCAGCACATCTATGTTTCTTCGCTTTTGTTTTCCTCTTCTTCTTCTTTTCTTTTTCTTCTGGACACGAGCTTCATCTACATCAAACAAAAGCAATTAAAATTAAAATTAAGTTTTGTAAGATCAATATTTCTTATAAAGGAACAAAAGCAATTTGTTTGATTTCATCACATCATAGAATATTATTAATAATGACTCAAGTTAATGATTTGGATCTGATGAAGATTTTATCAGTTAGTTGTTCAGCCTTTAGCATCTCCCTTTAACTCACTAATGGTGCATTATAAAATCAACTAAATGAAATTTTGTAAGATTTGAGTAATTGAGTTAATGGTCAAACCAATTCATTTATAGCAACTCCACAGAGGTTCTCTCGGGATGTTGAAAGTAAAACGCATTACAGGTTATGATCAAACTTATTATCTTGACTTGCTAGGAACATGTTTCATTCACGTTTTCACAGTGATGGCAAAATGAGATACCAAGATTGGGACTATACTGTATAGTAACCTCAACACCAACTCTTTTCTGGAGGCTTGTTTAGAACAACATTCCATTTCGATTGTCAATGGATAATCACTTTCACGAAGATCATGTGCCGCTACGTGAGATTTTCCAATCTCCTTCATCACGGTCAATAAAAAAAACTACTCAATAATGAGATCAAAGTGAGATAAGACTTCTTTGTATGGTGATTTTAAATCCTAAAACTGGAGATGGCCAGATGGGATCTTTTTTTTTTTATTGTTGAGGACAAGATAAAATCAAGAAAGGTGTCAAATAGGAAGAGGAGAAGAAACTCGGATTCAACGCCAGCCTTTTTAATTCTCCAAACACTCCAGATTCCAACAATTATAAAAGGAAAAATGTATTAACCAGGGTCAAATAAACATCCTATGACGAAGGGAGGAATGTGCACCCCGGGTTAACAGGGGTGCACAAAGTCGCACTCGTTTGTCTTGAATGGATATAGTGGTATTTCTCCCCAAACAGTGTACCCCCGTTAGCACTATCTATAGCTATGATCTTTTAATCTTTAGTTACATTTTTTTTAACCCCGTGATATTAAAGGTAGAGATGGAGCTTGAAATATGGAGTCTGCCGATTAACATACACTGTTACGTGACCTTCCGAGTTCCGACCTTCAGAATCTCATCTTAGTTTTGTACATTTTGATACTCTGATGTTTATGTAGTTCAGTAAAAATATATTTTACTACAAGGTCGCTCTTAAATCGCTTTCATGGAATCGTATAGACAGAATCGTTGGCCTCAAGATATTGAACAAAAGTCAAAAACAGAGGAACACTGATCTTATTACATAGAAGATGTTGTTACAGACTTATTAAATAGATAGGGATAAACATAACGAGATACAGAAATGACGGGGACAAATCTGCCATTTGATCAGACTTGAATTGGTGGACTGTACCCTACTCTTGATTTTGCAATATCAAATTCTAGGATACTATATTCCATCTGATGACCACCGATAACAATCGAAGTCTTCGGCTTTGAACCTCCGTTCACAAATGGCAAACAATATACATTTTCCTTGATAAACATCAGAGGAGAATTATTTGGCCCAGTCATGATCCAAGCTACATTGTTGGGCAAGCGAAGAAAGATCTCTGGCACAAGAAATCCATCTGGTCTAGTTTCTATTGTCGATCCATTAAAACAAACAGTGAAAGGTGCAACGGGTGCAATTGTAGACATACCCCTGGCTTTAGCTGTCTTAATATACACACTTGTGAAGGCCTTGTATATTGATGTCTCCATAGTAGTGTAAGGAACTAACGTGCTAAATTTAGTTCCTCCAACTCCATTTTTCTTGTTGATGGACAATAAGCCTTTGTTTATTGTGACATTTGAACCGTCCATGTCGATTGATTTCACGTCAATGAAATAGTCACTGGGAAAAAAAGAGTTGGTGAGAAGTGGGGTGTAAGTTAATTGCTGCCTGAAGAATTGGCTAGTGTAAGGACCATCCCCGAAGTACAGAGAACCTTCGCTAGACGATTTTAACTCCAAAGCAAATTTTTTTGGGAACCGAAATGCAGCTGAAAATTGTGGAGCTAAAGAAGAACTTGATCGTCCGAGACCCACAATTCCTCTAGCACCCTTGGCAAGTCCTCGTAAGGCATTAGAATTCTTTTCACAACCGAGTGAAATCCCACGAGCCGTAACATTTGGACCTGAGACCCATTCCCCATTTTTCAAATCGTTTGATTGAGCTGTTACGACAGCTGAAATCGAAGTAGATGCACAACCAGCACTAGAATAAATCCAGGAGGATTTACGACCGAGATCGACAACAACATTTATGGGGACTTTTCCTAAGCTGAGCTTGGTGACATATTGGAGAGTAGATGAATCTTTGTTCACAGGAAAAACAATACCCCCGGGCCGGGAAGAAGAAGAAGGTTGAGCATTGGAAACAGAGAGAAATAAGAAACTAAGAGCAAGAAACGTCAAAAGGGGGGAAGATGAAGAAGCCATCGGATTTGTTGTTTGAATTTGATCGGAATGTAGAACAAGTGTGGAGGTACGGGGTTTATATAGGATGTGATTTAGTCAAAGTACACGATTTAATGGGTCAGGTCAAATGAAATGGGCGATATTTGCCAGCTCAAATCATTACCTGTTGGCTGTTGTTTATATTAAAAAGAAATCACCTGTTGGGCGCCTGTGGTTCATAAAGTCCCAATGTCGTGAACACAAAGATAAACGGAAGATAAGATAAACAAAACAAACCAATTTTGAATTGAAATGAATGCCCGCAAAAAGTAGTACAATGTCTTTTTCATGACAAAATCTATGACCAGTTTCAGCTGGCATATTTAGGTGGACAGAAGAAGCAAAGTAACTAGGTAATAACAGGGCTGCTGTTGTCTATCCAATTACGCAAAGCAACATGCACACGTTAGATAGAAAATCACTCAAATCTCACCTATTCTAATTGTATTTTCGCCCACTGACAAATGCTAAATATTACATAACAAAGGGAAATGAAAAGAGACCACAATCCTGATGAACAATGATGTAAAATGAGGTATTAGTGACAGGAAATAAGATCAACTATTTACAATTTAGAAGCAAATTTTTTATTAAAAATATCTTAACAGGAAAAAACTGATTTCCCTTGGACTTTAGATTTCACTGTCCAAAATTTGAATCTCTCTTCAAGTGAAAGCAAATCCAGATTCTTTAGAAAATTGTATCCGTGCTCACTAAAATGCTTGTACTGATGATATGAAATGAAACTGATAGAAAACGTACCATAAAAGCAACAAAAAAGGTTGTGGCCGACTGCCTGACTGGGCAACCAGATCTTGATGCTGCTAGGATGCTCGCAAGACATTTCGTAAGAGAGAAGAGAGTTCACAATTAAAAGTCTCTCAACCCACCCTCATACAATATTTCCATTCAAAACTTCTTATGCAAGATCTAAACCCAACAGTCTCAACAGAAACAAAAGGTAAATTTGCACTGACGCATAACAAGGGAAGTTGGTAGCAACAAACCACAGGGATCATTTAGCATGACAACATGAAAAGGAAAAAAAAATGATGAACAAACGCGAGAAACTCCAATGACCAATATCAACCAAAAGCATGGAAAAATGGAAAGGAGCAGCACACGTTAGTATTCGTGAAGTCTAATTTCAAGCATAAAAATGAAATACAAAACCTAACACCATAAACACAGCATCAAAGAGTCATGAGACGACTAGAAGTGTAATTCAATCTAAGTGCCGTTTCCAATCTATCCAAGAATATATATTCCGAACTTAAGCTATGTCATGTGTGTTGCATACTGTGATGGGAGGGTCATGTTTGATCCATATCAATCATAATAGCGAAAGAATTTAGCAACAGCAAGACGAAATAAAAATAATAAACAGTAATTCTAGGAAAAGTCACAGAACAGATATTATGATTTGAAGGGAAAGATATTCATTTATAGTTTGCAGTAGCCCTATATGGCATCGATGTTGATAAAGCTTCCAAAAGCCCTTGAGCAGCGATAAGAAATCCTTATTTCTGAAATCCAATGACTAAATTAGTTGGTCCATAAACACTGATTTTGCTGACCTCATTTGATAGTCCGCATGCTCATGTATTCATGGAGCAGAACCCAAATATGTTTGTAAACAAAGGCAGATACGCCTAGTGTGTGGCTATATGTCCATGTTTCTTACCAAGGAGTTGTCTCCGATCCAACAAGAATAATAGGAAAGAAAACCAGTTTTATGTAATTCATATCTAAAAGACCCACAAATTTAAGACAACTGACAACTTTACCTTTCTATTACTATTGAGAATAGTTCATCAAATTCAGAAGCTTCAGTTCAGATCTTAATAACATCTACCTAGCAGAAGAATTATCAAACTCAAACCTACATTGTTTGAGATATAAATTAATGGAATACACAAACCAGTGGCTAAAAGCTTCAACGAAGTTTAATGTTTACGACAAGGAATACATGATCATGGAAATAGAAGGCGAATATCATTCCAAAATACCAAACATGAGCTAAGTAGGAGTATCCTAACTGCAGTGACAATCAAAATCCATTTGAAGATCATCAGAAACAGTATTTAAGTACAAAGAAAGTAAGAAACACATACTCTATCTGCGATAAGCAGCTGAAAATGCCTCTCTGAAGCACCCCCAACTTCAGTTGCCAATCCCAAACTACTAGACTATGTTTATATTACTTCAAATTTTTGAGAGCCTGCAAGATATCATCTGATTAGGCTGTTGAGGCTCCTTAGATACTTGTCTCATCAAACATCACAACAACAGGAGCAAACTCATCAACTTCGTCGTACAAGTCATCCACAGCCCCATTATGTGTGAAATCCCATCCTAACGTGGTCTGAAGCAGTTGTTCAAGCTTCCTTGTCCATGAAAGAAGATCACCATCAATAACTGAGGCTTCTTGGACCAAAGAAAAGAAATTCTTGCAGAGATGGTGCAAAAAACTGTCCTTCGATAGCCATGAGTCATCCAAGAACAGGGACGCACCTTTTTCACCACCACCACTTGCACTTCTATCATCCCTTTGAAACCCAAACTTCAGCTGGTAATATATGACTTTAATAAACTTCGTAAAGAGCAGACTCCTTGTGCGGAATGGTGCTTCAGTACAACCAAACAAAAGAGTAATTAAATCTTTCCACTGAAAAAACGATACAAGTGACTGCCCCATAAGAAACGCAATATATGAAAACTGCAACTCCCCTAAAAGTAAATCTTCTGACCCTCCATATTCTTTCAACAATAAGGTTTCCAATAATTGTGTTTTATCAAGGTTCAGCGACGTAAGATCTTGCCCAACAACACCTTTTTGTTTGACAACATGGGGAATAGACGTGTAACAACATCCACTTACAACACTCTTCCCAGAAGCCTCAGAGAACTTGCTATTCTTCAATTGCTCAGCCAGAGCCATTTCCATAGTAGTCCTGGGAGCACTACTAACAAAACCAGATTCATTTGAAACCGTAATATCCCCACCAACAGGTTGGATTCTCTCAATAGTACTCTTTGTTATATAATTCGAAATCCTCTTCCACTCATTAAATTTTTTCAAATCATAAGGACCAAGATATCGATCCAACTCCATATTTTTTACCCCTATACAATATCTCTCTTCCTCTTCTTCATCTGACAATTTAACTAAACACTCTTCTTGTTGAACCCATTTACGAACAATTACCAACGACGGACTAGTAATCACAAAGAACCCAACAATTGGCGAAAAAGCATTGCCGTCTTTGTTACTAGAACTGTAATAAATAAAATGGGGACCTGGAGGAATCATCTTTATACCCTTAAAGTTTGGTCCTACTGTAAACATCTGAGTATCAATCCCAAATAGAGTATATTGTGGCACATCCAGGCATAAAAGAGTTGCACCCTTCTTTACAAGTTCTAGTGCTTTTTCTTGTTCCATCTTATAACTAAATTAACTAGGGTTTATCTTCAAAAAGGGTTTTTCTTCCTTCCTCTAAGAGATGAGATACTTACTTGGATGATCGAATCAGTAAAATCTGGAAACAGTATCAACCTGGACCTATTGTCGCTACATCTCACAAGCCCTTTCAAATGGAAGCTTAGATTTAGAAGAATCAGGCAATCAACGAGATGAAAACCAAAAAATTTGGTACAAAAGAAGAACCCTAGAAGTTGAAAACAGAAAGTGAAGAAAAGGAGTATGTGACGATTCCTGTAGACTTCGAGGTCGTTTTTGCTAAAGCTTGTTGTTTATATAAAGATAATTGAAAGGAATGAACAAATTCGAATGCAAGGACTGTTGGTGATGGTGGATTTTCCTTTTCACTTTCAGGGGTCAGAAATTTTGGCGAAGGGCGTGTCAGGATAGAGATAAAGAGTGATAGTTTTCGCACAAATTCACTTATATATCCCGGCTTTACAACAAAGGCCCCTCCCCCGTTCGGACACACTTTCGGGAATAATGGTTTTCGCACAACCAAAAACCACCTATAGATAACCAAGGTTTTCCTATTTCCTATCCCTGTTTTTCCTATTTCCCATCCCCTTCAGAATTTCTAAAATCACTTTACATCTCAATTCTAATTTTTCCTATGTACCGCCTACAACTACAAAAGTCAAGTTGATTATGAATATTTCCATTTTTATTTGTTTTCTTCTTCACCAATCTCTCTTTTGTATTAACAAAATCAAAAACTATTAAAAACCCTAAATTAAATTCGATGTTGTACGCCTAATTTAATTAATCACCAATGTTCAGTTAGTAACTCTATTTTTTTCTTAATTTACGAAGAACTGGTGGGACAATAATCGAGAACTCTAATCTGCCAAGTGTGCCATTCTGTGTAGCATTGTCAGATCCTCAGGATGCTTTGTCAAGTTTGAGATAGCAGATTCCTTGTTACTCTTGGCAACATACATCAGATCTGAGAGGGACTGTTAATTAATCGATACGCATCCTTATCAAATTACAATTCATTAATCACTTGTATATAAACAAACAGATCATCACTAGCCATGATCATTTTATATCTCAATTAATAATCTAGCCATCAAATCTAAGAGGGACTGTTATGCCTCCACAACATGCTGCACATTCGAAAATTTACCATTAAGTTTAGTTTTAATTATCTCGTTTTAGGACATGTGTTTTAGGCGGTGTTTTTAGATACAAACCAAACAACTATAAGCAAAAATTTAACAGAAGGTTATTCAAGGTGGCGGTGGATGTAGAAATGGTGTAGAAGAAGTTGTCATTGGTGGTGGGATGGAGAAGAAGGAATTTTGTGCAACTTCTGTATTTTTTTTGTGTGTAATTTTTGGGTGTAAATAAAAAGTCAAATGGATGGTATTTAGGATATTTGAAAATGTTTATGGATGGTACATAGGATTATTGAGGATGGGAATTAAGAGGGATAGGAAATAGGAAAAATGGGGATTGGAAATAGGGAAAACCATAACCAATGGCTGACGGGGGGAAAACTTGAGGGGCAACAACCATTTGGTGTCACAAGTCGAAACCCAGGACTGGCTGCATTCTTGACAAGCAGATTTTCATGCCGTCATACTTCAGGCTAGTTTGGTATTGCGGTGAATTTTAGAAAATCGCTTTTCTGTTGTGCTGTGTTGTGCGTTGCTGTGCTGTGCTGTGAAAATAAATCTGCATGACGTTTGGTAAACTATAATTTAAAAAGTACTGTGCAATTAACAAATCGTAAATTCATTTGGTAAACCGGTATTTAAAAGTCTTTGGTGATGTAGTTAATGACGAAAATAGACATATTTCAAAAATTAGTTTTAATACAATTTTATTATAATAAATTATATTTCTAATTTTAATATATGTAATAAAATATAAGTAATATTTTTTTAATTTTTTAATTGTTTTTATTATTTAATTAAAAAAATTATGATTATGGTTTGCTATGAAAATATTATTATTTTAAAAAAAAAATTCAAAAAAAAAAAATTATTAAATTTATTATTTTTTTCATTTATTATTTTAATGTTCAATTAATGACTGCGATCAAAAGACTCAAGGACCCTCAAAGTGAGATGCTTCTACTTCGTAATTGCACTGGTGTGTCTAGATTATATTTTGCAATGCGTACTACCAATCCTGCAGCCCTGCAATCCTCCACTGCTCTTTTTGATGATCATTTACTTAAGTACCTGAGACTCTTAATTACGGGTGATGGTGCGGGGTTTGGTCCCTTACAGCAGCGATTAGCCACCTTGCCTATCAAAGATGGAGGTCTGGGCATCTATACCATGGCTGATACAAGCGCCATCGCTACCTCGCTTCTCAGAGTCAAACTACATCGGTGCGGATGGTGATCCTTGGTAACTCATTTTCAACGGACAAAGGTTCCGCTTGTCAGTTTGCACTTCAGATATACATCCAGGTATGTGGATTACCTGCTACTTACCGTATTGATGACACTGCCCCCCCCCCCCCCCCCTTCCATGCACTCCCTGGCAGTCACTTATTTCGATTCAGTTAAGAAGCAAATCCCAGACCAATATTCTATGTGTGCAAGAGATTCAATTTTGTGGCGGTGCAATCGAGTTAAGCATGCTCAAGACTACTTATTGGTTTGTACCCATTAGCGGGCTCAACCGGTGCATCGGTCCACAGAGACAGTTTTCGTGATGTGCTTTGTTATCGTCTTGGCATCCCTTTGTTTGTTGAGAACAGCTTATGCCTAAGCTGCAACAAATCCATGGACATTTTTTGGGGACCACGCACTTCACTGTGCTAAGGATATAGGACCCAAGTTTCGACATGATGGTGTTCGTGATGTCATTTTTGACATTTGTTACAAAGCTGGTGTACCTGCGCGTAAGGAAGTTTCACTTGGTTTTTTGAAAGATGATGACAAAGGTCTGAAACCTGCTGATATTCTTGTGCTCAACTGGGAAAATGGACAGGATGTTTGTATGGATGTCACGGGTGTCTCACCCTTCACTGGTGAAGGTATTCGCTCTTTTGTCCCTGGGAAAGCAATATCTAGCGCTGTTTCACGAAAACACGCTAAATACTTGGACAAATGCATTTCACATGGTCATGGTTTGGGTGTCCTAGCTTTCTCTACTTTAGGGGAACTTGGTGATGATACTTTATGTTTTTTCAAGCGTCTGAAGAATAGCAAAGACGCTAGTTGGGGTTTTGGTAGTTTTATTTTTCATAGATTAGGCATCGCTATCCAAAAAGGTGTTGGAGCCCAGCTTGTTGCTAGGTTACCAGCCAAAAGCTTTGTTTGATAACTTCAAAATAATTATTATTTTAATGTTTTTTATTTTTTTTATTATTTTATATAATAATTTTAATTATTATTGTATTTATTATTTTATATAATAATTTTAATTATTATTGTATTTATTATTTTAAATAAAAAATGAAAAAAATAGAGAAATAAAATTAAATTAGAATTTTAATGTCAAATGTACAATATTTGAGGGTAAAACTTGTCTTTATAATAAATTAACAAGGTTAAAATAGAGAATCAGTTAAATCGAATTATGTGGGTCCATGAACACTGCTTTTCTGCTTTTTAAAAGCTAGTCTTTGAGTAACTTTTAAAAGCAGGCCTAAAATGAAAGTTCTTCTCTCCAAAGCACTTTGAAAAATTTTTATCAAACACAATTTTTGGTAAAAATTTGTTACAAGTTTGTTACAAAGTGCTTTTGGTTGAAAAAAACCAATCCCAAACGAGGCTTTCATATCCCAAGAGGGACCCTGAATAACAGCTCCACAAACATAAACCGTGAATGTCAAATATCCTGGAGGCAATTTCAGTGTTCAAGTCAATTTGCGCAGTAGTAGGCCATTGCCGCAGTAGTAGGCCATTGCCGGATAAAATCTGCTTTTGGTGTAGAATGTAGAGTCTAACGTTTAGAAGTCAATTATTCTCTGTCGTTCTATTTCTGCCGGTAGTAACATAGCCCGCTTCCATATATCCCTTAAAAAGGAAGGCCATGTAAGGTTCTTGAGAGATGCACGGTCTTCACGAATCTTTCCACATATCTAAAGAACCCACATCTGGGACAGATTGTCACACGCTAACTTAAGTTTTTTAATATGATTCAGATGAGCAATATTTATAGTTTAGATAGATTCCAATGACATCTTTCCCAAATAATTATGGCTAATCGAACTCCTACATCCTCTTATCGTGTAAAACTGCTATGGTCTCAAATGAAGTATCTCGACTAGCAAGAAGCAGCGCACCCCCACAGAACCTACCAAAAAACCACATAACATGAAAGCAAAGTCGTATAGGGCGTTTAACAAATGACAATCATCAAATACACAAAAACACAAGGCAAATTCCTTCCTTCGAGGCAGCCATTAACTGATGGAGAAATACATGTTTCAACTGCCAATGCGAAACAATTATTCATAAGGGAATGAGATATTACAAGCTAAACTTTGCTATGCTCAACCAATTAACACAAGAGTTACATCATACATATCATCTGCTAGCAAAATAGTCAGTCTTGTTTAACATTTTTCAGGATTAAACTATCTGAAAAATATTTTGGATTATAATTATTTTGCACAAACTAAATTGAAATACTGCACACATGAAGTGTGCCATATTTATTATACATTAACTAAATTGAATTACACTCACCGCACGAGCAACGTGTGCGAGCAAGGGAGTCCTATATCAGTACTTATAAGCTCAACCCAGTACACGATGGAGTATCCAGTAAATACAATAAGGACGGAACAAAAAACATTTACAGCGGCGGGAACATGAAAGACTCGGAGAGTGAGAATCATATACCGGTAAACACATCAACCATTAATTTCTGAATTCATTTATCAACCTACCAACAAAATAAAAGCAAGTAAGAAGATAAATTCTGGAAACTCACATTCGAAACATAAAAGTTACTATTTTACAAGCACAGATATTAGAATTTACTAGTAAACGTAACTTCAAGATTAAATACATTAATCAGCATAGTTAAACAATCAATTCTATATAGAACAAAACAGGATTGCATGGGGAAACATTCATTAGAAATTTCTAACATTTCTCACCTCTTGGTTTGGAAAGGAGAGAAGGCAGGATTATATTGCAACAGTACATAGACCATAAGATAAATCAAAAGAACTGAAGCAAGGTCGCCTAACACATCACCTAAGCAGCGGAGGACTATGTTTAATACCAATGAAGCAATGAGTTTAGCACCGATCAAATCAATTTTAACACGGTTCCTCGATTTATATTTGGAACTTGTAGCACCAATCTCTATTTTCATCACAATTTTACAAGGGACAACGTCCCAAATTTCAAGTTTCAACTGCTGTTTTCCAAATGATTTCCAAAATAGTTAGTGAAGTGATCAAGCTTGAGGTTGCATTAGTTGCCGAAATGTTTCAAAAGAAAGAGGTGAATGTATCTTTGTGATTCTTTTAGAAGATTGAATCCAAGCTGAGGGTTGGTTAATAGTGGTAAAATATCACGGGCCTATATGGCTTAAGAAATTCATGATTAATGCACGGAATTCATAGCCTCATGATTAATGCACGGAATTCATAGCCACAAATGAAGGTGTTTCATGGAACTGTTCTGGTTCAACTAACCATAGTATCCTTGTGAAAGGTGATAAAGTTTCACGGCCATCAAAAAGGTTGGCATGTTCATCTAAACTTCTACAAAGTGGTTATTGGGAACTACTAATAAAATCCCTAAGTGGTTAACATCAAAGTTTTTGCACCTAGTAAGGCAGCAAGCTTGGGGATGCAGAGGACTGATAAGTCACGCCTGGTTAACAACGGCAGTCTCTAGTTCTAGTGCGAGAACTTCTGCTATTACTAATAAAAGATTCCAGATAAAGCGCATGGATAGAATACACAGCCATTAGGTAAATGCAACACACACAAATTTAACACTTACACAAAGGGTCTCTACCTCAAAGAAAATGTGACAAAGTGGGGAAGTGGCTAACTAGATACATATCTAGCGACCAGTAGAATGAAGATTATGACTGGAATACAATAGAGTGCAAAGCAAGTATTGCAACAACAATCACATTATGATATCAACAATCAAAACCATCATAAGAAATATCCGAGTAAGTGCTACCTCTACTCCACAATTCTACAGGCAGTATCCTAGGTAATAGTAGGCTATAAAAATAAAAAAATCACACTCACGATTTTGAATATAAGTTGAATTACTCCTCTGGTTTCTCCGTTTTGTTTCCCTTCCCATATATTAATCCATTATCCTGCAAATAGTTGGCCAACACAGCTTAATAATTAATCATGGGGAACAGATGACAAAAAAATATATGAGCCATCTTGTTTTGACCTGTGGATCGGGAATGGGTTTTCTTTTCTCGACATATCGATAAGGATCTGATGATGCTGAAGCTGCAGCTAGAGCAGCTCTTTCCTAAAACAACGAAACCAGTAAATTCATAAACAAACCCCAATTCTGAAGCTGAAATTAAAATGACAACAAATGATAACAACAGCAGATTAGGAGAATTGGGGAAACAATGAAAGATAAAATTGAACTAGAAATGCAGAGAGATTGAAATGAAAACCTCTTGTTGTTTTCTCAGATCTTGAGAGGGTTTAACCCAAATAAAATAAGCTAAAGTTCCTGCAACAACCCAAGAAGCAAGACTACTTCCTCCTCTTAAACCTCCCATTGAATTACTCATAAAAGACCTCACATTACCCATTGTTCTTCTGAAACTACCCATTACTCTTCTATCTCTACGATTCTTCTTCTTTTGCTCTGTTTAAATGTTTGCTAGGGTTTTAATTCTTCTCTCACTCTATTCAATTTCTCTGACTAGAATTTTAATCATCTCTATCACAAGCAAGCTTGGCTGCTTGGGCATAGGGTAACCGAGTAAGGTCCCCCTGAATTTAAGGGTCCGTTTGGATTCTTAGTTCTTACACTGTACATAGAGTTGAGTTGGGCTTTGTTAAGAAAAACCTCTCAGTGTCACAGGGGTGAGCATTTTATCCGTAATCCGCGGATTTAACCGGGACCAACTATATTTGTGTGGATGGATGCCCGGACCGTTCGTTAACGGGTTGGACGCGGATGGAATTTTTGAAATCCAAAGGATTACGGATTGGACCCGGATGCAACCTTAAAAATCCGTTGGACATCCATATCCGTTAGATTAAGGGCATTTATATAGTTTCTAAAAAATATATGGATAATTTTAGAATTTTTAGGTGTTTGCTTGGAGTGTTTTCCATGGCACTTCTATATTTATATATCAATGTAATAAAAAAAGGTGGTCTTTGACTTTGAGATTTGAGAGTCATTAGACGGACAGGATTTGACGGGGACCCTGATCCGGTGGTCGGAATCATCCTGATCGAGATATGACTTGGACGGCCACGAATTTTCAGTATTGTTTCGAGTGGGAATGTGGGTCAACAGGATTAGGATGGGGTGTTCCTTAAGACCGACTGTTGTTTTTTTATATTAGTCATAAAGGCCGCTTTTCTTTCCTCCGATCCTTTTCCTCTCCTCCCCTCTCCACTCGAAAGACAATGTAGATTATCGTGATTCTGTTTGATTTTTCCAATTTAGATTTGCATGATTAGCGGATTATTATTTTCACAACTGTTTCCAGGAAGCTATTGTAGTGCTTCGAAGAGGTATGGATCTCGAAATCCATTGCAGCAAACCCTGATTTATCAATTTCTAGGGTTCTAATAATATCCGTAAGATTGTTGCAATTAAGAATATTAGGGGAGAGTTATAGTTTTCTGGGTTTATCAATTTCTAGGGTTTTTGATGCTATTGTGTAATAAGAGATGAAATTGAATTAGATTTACCTATAAGATTAACATTGATTTCCGATTAATGTTGATTTTCTTTCTGCTTTTCATATTTCATATTGATTTCCATTTTATATTGATTTCAAGAGTATTTTCTCCCTTATTAGTTTTCTGCGGTTATTGCTAATATTGTTGTTATTACTCCTAATAATCTTGATGATGATGAGTTGCTTATCGTTGTATTCTTTACAGAATTATGAAATCTTGATGCAAGCTTGATGCAAGGTTTTTATAGACTCGCAGGGTTCTACGAGAACAGACTCTTTGGCTGGCAAACCGCCTTGGATGTTCTATAGTACTTGGTCTCAAGGTGGTGGTCAGGAAAGAACTTTGTAAGTCTCTCAGTTTCGTCTCTACCTAAGCAGTATGAAAGATTCCATATGTAAAATTCCATATGCCCATGCAAGTTTGTTTAAGATTTGAAAGAAGAGCGAAGGTGTTGATGTCAACAAGTTCAGGTCTTATAACTCTTTCACTAGGAAAGTCGTCGAAGATGTTGCATCTTCTGATGTTGTAGGAGAAATCTGTACTATGATCTTTATTTTCAAATTCCTGAGTTCTAGACCTTATTCAGGTACAGATAACTGATATTCATTGTTTCGATCATCTGCTTATCTCTTTTCATTCATTATGTTGTTGTTCCAGCTATAAGATTCATTTTGAGCATATTTATATTGTGTAGGCCTTTCCTTAATTTTTTATACCTAGGTGAGTGCCTCAGAATGTCTCTATTGGACCAGCAATACGATACTTGCATATAAGTTATTTTTCTGATTTGTTTTACCCAAAGATCAGTAATTTAAGATTGGCTTGAACATGAACAGTGAGTACTCACCGAGATGAGGTAATGAAATTGTAATTGATGCTTTATATGTTTTTAGCCAGCACACGATACGTACACCTTACGTTAGCCATGTATAAGTTCTAAACAGCTATAATGTTCAACTGACCTGTGCAAGGAACCTGTTCTAAACATCTATCAGTTCTAAACAACTATGATATTTGATTTGAAGGGGATGGTTTGTTAGTTTTTCCATATGAAAGAGATAATGCGAAGAACCTTATGTTACTTGTGCTTTATTTACGTTCTTTAGGTTGTATGCGTAAGATTGCTGCTGGCTTTTACACCAATTGATAAATCTTATCAAGACTACCGCAGTTAGCATGAAAGAACTTCACCGGAATCACGAAGCTCTAATGCAAGCATGAAAGATCAGCCAAAAACACCAATTACAGAGGGTAGTTGATGCATTTCCCTCCCTCATTCTTCGTACACTATGGTGCTTATCTGATTCTTTGACAATACCTATAAGCTAAAGCTCAAGTTTCCTTGGTTTTACTGTGGACCCTGTTTATGAATGTTGCAATATATCTATTACTATTGAATTGTTAGATGGTGGATAGTATTAGTTCAATAGTTTACTGTCCAGGGCAAAGGATTACAATTCCGTGATTATATGATGTATATTTTGTACGTGTAGGCTTATGCAGAACTTCTCGAGGAAGATGATCCAAAGATACCAGCATGGTTCTTCTTAAGTTCTAAGGATGTTGTGAATGTGGGATCAACTGCACCACTCCTCTATTTATTCATGGACTGCTTATATGCTCATTCAGAAGGTATCACCACCCTTATACTTTGTCCTCCAGACATGATTGCCTCCAGTGTTTCTGTTATAGTTTCGGAGTAATTATTTTCGTTATGTTGATGATGGGTTTCTTATTCCGCCGCATCAGTTGTCCTCAAGACGTTCTTCTGCACCGACAAATCAAGGTAAGTTTGAAGTTCCAAAGCCCTTTTGGCTGGAGCTCATAAACCTAATGAAAAAACCTTTTTTGAAACACAAAGTCTTGCATGTTGCACTATTGCAGGTCTTCAGAGGCTAATATGAGAACATAGTTCATGTTCTCGATGACGATAAATTAATTATGAGAAAAGTGGTAAGTTACAAATTTGATGACTCTTCATGTAGTATTTTTAACAAGGGTATTGTCTCAAAAAGTCCGGTAAGAATCTGAATAAATTATCTATGTGGAATCGGTCATTTTCACATGTCTAGGGATCCAGTGTATTTGTTTGATTGTAAACCGAAATAATACCAAGGGATTAAAGCATTGCAGATGGCGATGTGATTGTGACGCTAGCATGTCGAATATGGGTTCATTTATTAGTACTTTGGGTTAAATGTATAGTCATACATAACCTAACTCCTAAACTATATATTCCTTGATGTCGTTGTACTTTCTTACGTTCGTCTATATACATCTAGCATAGACTATATAGATATTTGCTATTGTGTACTGATCAGTTTCCTCGGAAGATTTTGCATATCATATGATTCAGATGAATTTTGTGGTGTCATATGATGCAGAATTATGAAGTTGGTACAAAGAGCATTGTAACTTAGAAAGTTTATTTACATTTATTTGTTCCACATTATCTTGGAAAATGTATTATTAAATGTCAACTATGGGGAGTGATACATTGGATCGATGAGAGGTTGTACAAATCATCCAAGAAGAACCCAAAATTTGGAAAATGTTGTCACAAGGGAAAAGTAATACTACTTATATTGCTTGAAGCCCTAGGCATTGAGAGATCAATACGACAGAGATGATACATGGTCAAGGTTATTCCGGTACCACATCTAAGAATACAATATTTCAAATACTTTACCAGTCTTGATTGCAAACTGCATAAGATAGAGCTGGATGGTAATGGTAAGAAAATATTTTCAATGCACATATAAATTTTTCACATGAATGTAGACTTAGCAAAAAAAAATTGCACATGGATGTAGCGTTAATATCCGACGAGGGAAAAGATCCATTTTATTCAAAGATATTTGTATATGATCCTAATAAAGCATTAGATGTCCGTGCAAAAAAATAAATCCCCAGCTGGATAAAGATGTTCTTGGAACAATTCAGGATACTCTCTCACGTCACTAGGTATTTTCCACTAGGTATTCTCAGGCACACGAGACTTTGAGTAATGCCAGTCCCACCGAGAAAGTTGTCGAAGTTATCCTTCACTACAAAGAATCTACTGATGAAAGGCACTGCAATTTTCCAACGAAATATGAAGCTTCAGTTATACTACCTGGCGAGGGTTCTAAGATATTTATCGCGTGATGTATTATACTTCACCTGAAGGCAAGTATTTGATTTTCCCGTATATCTTAATATCACAATGCATACTTTACCCTGCGTTAAGTTTTGAAGTTTCCATACAGCGAGTTGAGTTGGCATCCTGATTGCTTAGGCATCAATGGAGAATTATCGTGTGTATTATCTTAAGAAAAATCAGGAATAATTTGCGAGAAGATTTTCACAAAAATATAAAGGCTCGATGGAATGTTGGCTGAATCTCAATGATGAAGGTAAGCCTTATGTTTTTACATCGACTTCTATTGGTGATTCTAGGCATTTGTTAAAGATATATCAAGATTCAGTGACCGTCAGACGGTTTAACCATCATCCACATATCTTCCGAATAATGACCGCAAATCCAAGTTGGAAAAAAACTAAAGATGCGCTTCTTTCCCATCAATATACTTCAGATCGTCCTGATCTTATAGGTCTTCGAGTTGAAGAAAGACACATTGGTGAAGAAATCAATGTGTTCGGTGAATTGGTTGTAAACATGTTCACGATTAAATTTCAGAAATGTGGTTTACCACATATGCATGCTCTTTTATTCTTGAATGGTCCTGAGAAAATTTGTAGAACTGAACACGCTTCCAAGTTAGATTATTGATAAAAAAAACCGATCCGGTTTTGTTTGAGACCGTTAGGAAATGCATACTACATGCTCCATGTAGTGCGGAAACATGCATGAAAAACGAAAAATACAACAGAGGATAATATATGAAAAAACATCTAGAGAATAAAAGTATGCATGAAGGTGATATCCAAGATACTGTCGACGTGACAATTGGAAATAATTAATTGTCCGAACATTGTTGTTTCTTATAAACCATATTTGTATAGAATGTTCAACTAACACGTTAATGTTGAGATATACGGAGGCGTAAGGGTTGTTAAATACATATAGAAGTTTATCTACAAAGGTCATGATTATGCGAAATTAGTCGCCGACGAATGTGACGAGGTGCAGAAGTACACTGATGCAAGGTATATTGTTCCACCTGAGATGGTATGTCTATTAACTCATCTTCCCTGTCAACAAAAAAATTTGTATGACGCAACTAACTAACTAAACAAACTTAGTACTTCTGCAGAGAATTATAGGTCAACATCGATGACATACTTTGAGTACGATTCTAAGAATCCATTGCAAGGATATACTTTATAGATCCATTGCTAAAGAATATATTTATTAAGAATTTCCACAACATTTTTGTGTGGGACAAGAAAAAAATAAAACGTAAGGAAACATGATTTTTCTATTGCAAGGATATACTTTGTCAGCCCAACGCAAGTGAGCTATATTATTTTCTTTATTACTAACTATTGTAGCCGGTGTAAGCTCATTTGACAACTTCAAAATAGTCAGAGAAGTGATGTTCAGAGCAGCATGCATTGCGCTTTAAATTTTAGGAAAGGACGGAGAATGGTTTAAGTGTCTACATAAGGCATCGGTGATGCAAATCGAGAATTCGACTAAGAAAACTTTTCAAAATTATCCTTTGTCAAATTGATCGGCATTTTGTGGTAAAAATTTGGACTATACATATGTGATGGTTCACATTTTAAACTACACATGAAATATAACATTCAAAGACCTAACGATGAGTAGGTACTTCATTTTGTATAGTGCCTTTTGCATGGGAAACTACGTGAATCTGGCAAGTCTCTTAAGGATTTTGAAGATATTTCAATGCCAAAATTGACTAGGAGTGATATTGTTGGTGACAAGTCACCTGGTAGTATTAGTACCTTCAACTTGCAGTGCTTGATTACAAAGTCGAAGTTGAATTCGGGTTAATCACTGGCGTACAATGTCGTGATTTTTTCCGTGAGATGTGGTGATGATAAAATATTTTTTCTCAATGAAAGTACATGGAAGTGGTAATAAATTACTATATAACACAATAGCGTCAAGCTCCCGCCGAGCTGGGTACATAGTTCTGACTGCTGCTTCGCTTGGAATTGCTTCACTTCTTTTGGTGGAGGCCTTATATCACATCCAATTTTAAGATTCCCATAAAAGTATCTGGAAATAATGTTTACGGAGACAAAAAAACATGATCCACATCCATGCAACATAGATTCTGCGTTGAAGCAGTAAATCAAACACACCATGATATTAGGGGTAAGAAAAGACCTTTTGGTTGAATTACCTTAGTTCTGAATTAGTTGCCAACATGAATCCATCACTCCATTGTGTAATTTAAAAATGTTTTTTTTTAATTTCTCTAAATCAAGTTATTGATAAAAAAAATTCCGAAAAATATTTTTGTTGGAACTGTGTGCCTAAATATAGACTGATTCTTTAGTACCGATGTTATAAAAGTACGGGTACCTCGCAATGAAATAATTTATCTATTGTGTAATTGACTAAGTTGTAGTATTTTTAAAAAATTTGGAAACACTATCTAAGTTATACTATTACTTAATGTATTTTTACAAAGAAATAAAGTATGCACCCTTAAAACTAAAATGAGAGGTTGAGCCGGGGCCGTAAGGCCCCGGTGATACCTAGTACATATATAAAATGTGTAGGTTCCATAAGAATTCATCTATATAGGCTTTATTTTTTCATTATAAATTTTAACTAACACAAATCTATTAGATTATCCACACCCAATCCGTTCATCCGTGCATCCATTGGATGCAAATCCTTTGGATGTTGGATTGGATGCGGATACCAAATTTGAAATCCGTAGTGTATTGGATTAGAAGCGGATGAGGTGAAAACCGGTCCATACCGGCCCATGCTCACCCCTAATTACAGTAGCAAGGGCGAGCAAAAAATCCTGAACCGCGGATTTCAACCGTATTCATCCGTAAAATTGCGGGTGAAATCCAATCCACAAGATTAATGGGCCGGACATGAGTGGGATTCTCAAATCCGTATTTTTAGCAGTTTGGTTGCGGTTGGACTTTAAAATCCGCGGATTTATCGCACGGTAGACTTGAAGTTAAGATAACCCTATAATCACATAGAAAAAGTTGTCACCAAGCATTAATTTGACAGTACTACTCTTGTATACAAGCATTTTCCCCATAAATCCCGCTGCAACTCCTCCAAACTACAAGTATTTGATCGCCTGTTGCCAGCAATCTCTTTTCCCACGTCACTAGCAGAGCGCTTAAAGGAAAGTAAAGAACGAGGTACTAGAAGAAATATCATGTTTGTTTCATTACCTTCCTCATGTCAATCACCATCCATCAGAAGCCCCAAAATAGAGGTTTCTGAATCATTCAACAATTATAAGAAAAATGACGATTCAAAAGGCTAACCACTTTAAATTCTAGTTTCTAAGCTTAGTGTTTTGTTTGGTTGTTGTATTTTTTTTCTGACTAAATTCGCGGTTAATCCGCATCCGGTCCGTATCATTTGTTGATACGCGGATGTCAAATCCGCGAGTGATTGTGCCGGACACGGTTGAATTTTTCAAATCCGCAACTTTGAAGGTTTGGACGTCGGTGACCCCTAATCCTCATCCGTCCGTACGTTGCACACCCCTAAAAGTAAGGCAAAAGTGAAAACTATCACACCCATTTTTACACATTTTTCACTGTCAAATCCACGGGTGGAAAAATTCACAAGAGCATCCAAAATCGGCGACTAAATTTTTCCGACACCCAAAGTTTTCAAAATTCAGTTTCATTTTTTTATTATTTCCTAAATTATCCTCTGCATATACAGTCACGAACATTCATTTCTGAGTTTTGAGATTCAGTTTATTTATTTTTTTCGTTAGAAGATTGAGCTGGAGCGAAAGAGCTGAGAGATTCAATTATCAGATAGAAAGAGCTGATTGAGATATTGAATTTCCTGAGTTTGTATATCGATTTTCCGAAGATTCAAGCTTCGGGTTCGTTATTTTTCATTCTAATCTTGATTATGATTCTAGGTTTGTTAAATCTTGGTTTGTACTAGGTTTTAGCTTCTGTAATATTAGGTTTTCAAAGTTTATTTTAGGTTTTCGTTTTCGAATTTTATTTTAGATCTTCTAAGCTTATTTTTGAATTAGTTTTTGATTTTTAGGTTTTGAATTTGTTACGACCAATGTAGATCTTTTCGATTTAAGCTTTGTATTTCGATTTTATGTTCGGATGTTGATAGATCAATTTTCGCTTTTGTTCAAGTCGATTTTTGATTTGATTTGATTTCCAGTTAATGTAGATTTTTTTGATTTTGATATCCAGTTGATTTTGATTAATGTAGATCTTTTAATGTTGTTTTTGATTTGATCTTTTAACTTTGAGTCAGAATTTTTGTGAATTAATATGCAGGATAGATATGTTTGATTTTTGTTCCTATGGATATTACTTGTTTTTGTGTTTCTGTAGAGTAAAATGCCTGTTGTTGGTGCACTAGCTGTTGATAGGTGTAGAATACACCGTATTTATTATCTAGTATTTATGCTTTCTTTGCTACTTTTCGTGTGAATTATGTATCTTATGATTGTTTTTGAGTTATTAGGTACTCTGGAGTCGCACGGACGAAAAGAATGAGAAATCACCAGCTGTGAGCAAAAAGGGGCAAATCTGTCATTTCAGGGGATAACATTATTTAGAGCCCAGCCACATGCTAAGGGGCAACTTGCTTTTGGAAGAATGATAAAAGGAAGCTAGCTATGGTTAAAGGGTTGTCATCTAGGGTATCCCTTATCATCATCTGGGGTGGTCGCTACAAAGTGGGTGCAAATAGACGTCCCACTTCTAAAGCCCTAGGTCGATTCAAGAAGAGATATTCTTCTTCTCTTTCCTTTGTTCCTCTACCGGAATTTGCTTGAGATTGTCATGGAAATTCGATGAGAGATTGTTCTCGGTTTTGGGAAGAATTGAACGAGAATTAAGAAAGCGAGTGGGTAAATGAAGTTCTATCGAATTTGTGTGTTGCTATGGTTCTAATGGAGGTTGTTCATTTGTTGGATTGAAGCCGTAGAAGTTAGGGTTTGTTGGTTTTGGAGATCGAGAAGAAGTCTGTTTGCCATTGTAGAATCGAGATCGAAGGAGCATAGTGGGTTTTATCCATGAAGATCATTTGAGTTCTTTTGCTCAATCGAGCCGCTCTTTGGGTGGTTTTCAAGGGTTTTGAGAAAGGAGAATAAGGGAAGAAGGAATTTGTTCTCTGCTTGAGTTTCATGGGGATGAGAATTTCGGTACAAGGAAGGTTGAGATGATGTTCAAAACTATGCTCTGCTGGCTTTGTTGAGATTGTCTTTGGAAGATTGATGATGCACTAAGGAATGGGAACTGGTGTTGGCATTGAAGTTGTAGAGATGAATGTGTTGGTGGAATTTAAGTGTATATCTGTTATGATTTGATCTGCAGATGGTGTTGGTGGAGGTTGTATGTACTCTGGTGCATATGGTTTTATATGGTTTGCCTGTGTTGGTGGATGGAACTAAGAGTTTGTGTTGCAGCTGGTGATGCAAATGTTGTTGCAGCTGTTGGCTAGAAGAGATGGACTGAATGAAGCTGATTAAATGTATGCCTGGAATTCTGCAAGATGAACCGAAGAAGTTACAGCTGAGCTGAAAATGGCAGTGGAGATAGAAGTTGGTGGTCTTTGAGTCTGCAATGGTTATGGGTTCAGTTGGTGATAGTTATCAGAGATGGCATGCTCGGCTGGTGGTGTTAGCTCAAGTGCAGAGAGTGATATGCAGCTATACAATTGAGTTAGCTAGTGTTGAGTGAGGAATGGCTCAATTCAAAAGTAGCTGATGATTGGAGTCTGAATTTGTAATGGGTTTAAAGCTACAGAATGTTTATGACTCGGCTGTGGATTGAGGTGGAGATGGCTGTCATATGATTAGAATTGAAGCATGATAGTCGGTTTATAGCTCAGTAGAGGTGATGCTCAGGGTTTGACGGATTGCTGGGTGAAATGTAGATGCAAATTAGATGGCCTGATGGGCTGGTGGTGGCAATTATGAGAGTGAAATGGAATTGCAGGGTTTGCTTGGATGTAGATTTACAGGGAGAGGCTCAAAGCTGTTGGTGATGGTTGTGTGTTACAGTGATGCAAATGAAGGTTGGAGTTGTTGCAGTATGGCGACGAACTGAAGTGGGGATTTGGTGGTTATGTTGGATTGCAACAGAGCTGAAATGTTGCAGGTAATGGCAGTGGCGGCTGTATGTTGTGCTTGGTGTAACTGGCTAGGATGGGTTCAAATTGCAGGTTGAGGGGATGTGATTCTGTGAGGTTCAGGTGGAGTGAATCGCAAGCTGATGTTGTAGGTGCAACAAAGGGTTTCATGGTGAGCATGGCAGTGCAATGGTCGTGACAACTTCAGTGCAATGAATGGATGATGGATTGAGGCTGGGCACGCGTGGCAGTGACTCTGATTGGAGTAGTTGATGGTGATTCAGAGCAGGAATGGTGAGAGCAAGTGGTAATGAGTTGCAGGCCATCATGGATGGAAGTGCATTGCTACAGCACAAGGATTGTGCAGCACAGATTAGACTTGCAATGGCTTATGTCAAGCCTAGTTAACCAGTCAGACCTGATTCTATCTGAATCCACTCTGACTCAGGTCTGACTCTGAGTTCAGTCATCTGACACCTGACTCGGTGCTTGACCGAGTTGACCGAGTTGACTACCGATTTGACCCGTTGACCGGTTTGACTTTGCCGGTCACCTGAGCTACTTTCCGGCGATCTTTCCGGCCACAATCCCAGTTTTCCGCTGACGATTTTTGGGCGAATTTTCTACATGGGTTTTTCTCACATATGGGCTTGGTGGACCACTTGGAGATGGGTTTTGAGAAGACCTAATATTGGAAGGAGTATCCTTTATGGAAATAGAGAAACATATAAAAGAGAGGACTTTTACCTAATTGAGGATATCTTGTTTATTATTCTTTTTCCTCTACTTTGTTCTAGGGTTTTAGAAACATGAGACTTCTCTTTCTTCTTGTTATGAACTCCATGAATATGAGCTAGAGTTTTATTATTGGTTATGGAATAAGTTGAATTTCCAAACATGTGTTTTACTTCAATAAATTAGTTTTCTCTCATATTATCGTTTATGATTCACCATGAATATTGTTACATGATTTGAATGCTTGTTAGTCGAGTCGCGAATCGATTGAGTTTGTTTTCATCTCTATTGCTAGATAGGGTTATTATACGCAAAAGTGATAATTCCGGATTGCAAGTAGCATAAGTATGATTATAGTTTGTAGTGATATATTCTTATGATCATATGTGAACCATAACCTTTGTTAAATCGGATTAGTGCGCTTTCCACATTCGATTGCTTTGATTGGCCTGATTTCATAGAACCTAATGCATCTAGGGAATTAAACTTGATTAGTGCTTTTACACGTTAGGTTGTTCCTTTAGGTAGAATTCATATTCGCATCTTTTAATGTGTTTGTTGATGACAAGAGGAGATTTGCGGGATATACTTGCGATCAAGGTATTCTAGGGTCTTTGATAAAAGTTGAGATTAAAATATCAATTCTAGTTATTGTGGTGAAACCATGTTTGTGAATGAAAACGAAATCCATGACCAATACTTTCTCATCCTTGATTACTTGTTTACTTTTCTTTATTTGCTTTTATTTTATTTTAGTTTATAAAATCACAAAACCCAGGTGTTATTTATAGGGAACCGAAACAATTTGACAACCTAGACCTCTCTGTGGGATCGATCCTTTCTTGCCCTTGCTATATTTATATTTTGAGTAGTAAGAAAGTGTAAATTTATTTTTGACGCTTACGATGAAGCGGTCAAATTTTAGGCGATTCGGGGAGGCAGCGGTTGTTAATTGTTTTTGGTTTCTTATTTTTGTTTTTAGTTTTTGTTTTATTTTTCCTATTTTCTGGTTTTTAACTTTGGTTTGAGAATCTTATTTCAGGTGCTTATTTCTATGGAAGGAGCATATTGGAACGATGGATACGGTTTTCAACAACCTCAACAATACGACAACTACCAATTCCATGGGTATAATCAAAACCAATTCATTGGTTATGACCAATATTCCATGGAACCTTATGGTTTTCCTCAACAACCTTATGTGTGTCAACAACCACAAGGATGGGAGGATTCTAATGCTTGTGAACAAAAAGTCTCTAACTTTATAGACAATGTTTCCAACTTTTTACAAGAGGAATTTCAAAAAGCTAAAGAGACTACAAACGAGCAACTCCAAGAACTTCGTGAAGGTATGGATAGCTTGCGATGAGGCATTGATCAATACAAGGAAGATATGGATAATTCTAATGTGCATATGGGTTGTGATGAATATTTGATTGATGCTAATGTTGAAAAAGGGCAATCCTTGGGCACTTTCGTTGATAATTGTGTACTTAACTCAACTCTTGATCTTAATAATGATCATTCACCTATTCAAAAGGATGAGTTAGAGATTAACAACACTAAATTCAGCGAGGACCAATCTTATGTTGACTATGATAGTGACGGTGATTATGATATATTGCTTGAAACAACTCATGGTGACATCTCCGAGGAGTCTTTTTGGGATCAAGATGAAGAAGAAGAGGAATATGTCGACACTTGTGTAGATTATTCAAGCATTGATCTTAATAATGATCAAGAGCCTATTCAAAGGGTGGAGCTTGAGGATGATGCATTTTCGAGTGTTCTAAAAAAGTTTCTTATGATAAAATTTGGATCCGCAAAAGAATATGTGCCTTACAACAAAGAGGAGTGTGTTGAGAATGAGACCGGTTTGACCAATATTGTGGAAGACCCAATTGAGCTTGCAAATGATTGTAATGATGATGTTTATGTCGAGACTTTGGTTACGCAAGAAACGGACGAAGAATGGTTGCAAGGTTTGATAGAGGACCATGATACACAAGAGGTGAATAATTCACTTGAGTTTTTCAAGGATGAAGAGGATTAGTGATACAAGAGATTGTGAAAGGTTTATCTAACCCTTTGCCTATTATTTCTTCTCCTTTACCTCTATTTGGTTTGAATGTATGTGCTTCGGGAGTATTGTTGAATGACTTTGTTTCTCGTTTTCCGCCATTAGAGATACTTGATTCTCATACTATGCAGGTTATGGACCAAGAAACCATGGAAGTACCCGACTTCTATATTCTTTATACACTTCCAAGTGTGGACAAGAATGAGTGTGGGGGAAGCTTTTATCGGTTCATAGTTTCACTTTTGCTTTATGTTACTAATATTTGTGTGAAGCTAGTGTTTGCAAAACAGGTTCTATGGACGGATCCCCAACTTTTCAGATTATTGGTGTATGGGGAATGAATTTTACAAGAAGCTAAGTCGGGCCGTCGACTTTAAAACAAGCGCTAAGTGGGAGGCAACCCACCGGTTTTGTATCTCTTATGCTTTTGCATTTTATTTTTGTTTCGTTTATTTATTTTTTACTGTTTTCATATCATATTTGCATCCCTATGTTTAATTTCATTGAGTCCGTAATCTATCTTAGAAGAGAATTATGACGAATACCTTTTCGTCGAGAAAATTTCAGACTGCGCGTAGTTCAGTCCAGAGACCATAACTGTCAGACCGTTTATCAAAACACTGTGAAATTTTGACACTGTGTAGAAAACACGTAGGTGAACAACTTTTGTGAAATGGAGTTTTTCCAAATTCCTTACCAATTTGCACAGTTTTTGCGTTTTATCTGCTGTTACGTCAGAATTCAGAACTTTCGGTTTTACACATTGAGGACAATGTGAAGTTTAAGTGTGGGGGAGCATTTATATGTTTGTATAGTTTGTTTTAGTTTGTTTTATGCCTTTAAAAAAAAAATAGAAAAAATAGAAAAAACCAAGAAAAAAATTTGTGCTTTTTGAACTCCGAAATCTAGAAACTTGTGCCTTTAGGATGACACCATTAGTGGATGGAACCATTTTGAATGCAGGAGTTGAGGAACCAATTAACTAAAAGGGAAGAATATAGCTCAGAAATCACAAATTAACATGATAGTTGTTACCATATCTCGGAATATCACCATATCGCATTCTTTTTTTATTTTTCCATATTTATCTATTGTTCTCTAAGTGCTTTGGTGGGTCACTAAAAATCGACGTGTTATTACTGCTAGGATGAAATAGAGTGATTGAGTTACTAGAAAAAGAGAAAAAAATTGAACAAGAAAAAAAAAAATGAAAAATTTTTGAAAAAGAAAAGAAAAAAAAAGGACCGATCAATTAGACCAAAACGGAATAAAGAATGACACTTGGGAATAGCAGTATGTGTGAAACGTAGTCCCTGTCTCCGTCGCCTAAACAAGCGTGGAATGCGGGATCCAAGGCAACTATCATGTACTTGCTGACAAGAAGCATGCGCTTGGATCCAAAAGATCTAATCATGCCGTCTAAAAAAAAAAAGAGAAATTGGATCCAGTTTGATCCAATCATATAAAAAAAAAGAGAAGAAATTATTATTGTGTTGAATAAAGTCACTTCTGGTTCCTTTGTATATGCCAGTGAGTTGATGTAGCATTCAGCACCAACAGCTCAATCCAATAGGATTATGTTCATCTTAGCAGTGACCTTGACAGAGATATGGGAAACATCGAACACTTGTGAATATTCGCCAACATCTACATCTATATCCATCTTCTTAATCTTTTCATTGTGATTGTGGTTTGTTAGTTTTCGAGTATTGTGGCTTGTTCGACTATCTAATTAGAGTTTATTTACTAATATATGAATTGAATTTGCAAGGTACCTCCTCCTGTAGTCATTTTGGATTCATTCATTGATTTGTCACAAATAGACGGAGTTTGGAATATAGGTTTTGTAGGCAGACCTCTTGTAAACCTTCACGAGACTATAACTCGTCCACTAGGGACACCTAGGGGTTTAAAGGCTTGTTATTTATGCTAAAATTAACCGTAGCCTCGACGTCACGGAGTTGTTGTATTTTCATTTTTATTTTGTTTGATTTGCTCGAGGACTAGCAAAGTCTAAGTGTGGGGGAATTTGATAGGTGTAGAATACACCGTATTTATTATCTAGTATTTATGCTTTCTTTGCTACTTTTCGTGTGAATTATGTATCTTATGATTGTTTTTGAGTTATTAGGTACTGCGGAGTCGCACGGACGAAAAGAATGAGAAATCACTGGTTGTGAGCAAAAAGGGGCAAATATGTCATTTTGGGATAACATTATTTAGAGCCCAGCCACATGCTAAGGGGCAACTTGCTTTTGGAAGAATGATAAAAAGGAAGCTAGCTATGGTTAAAGGGTTGTCATCTAGGGTATCCCTTATCATCATCTGGGGTGGTCGCTACAAAGTGGGTGCAAATAGACGTCCCACTTCTAAAGCCCTAGGTCGATTCAAGAAGAGATATTCTTCTTCTCTGTTCCTTTGTTCCTCTACTGAAGCTGCTTGAGATTGTCATGGAAATTTTGATGAGAGATTGTTCTCGGTTTTGGGAAGAATTGAACGAGAATTAAGAAAGCGAGTGGGTAAATGAAGTTCTATCGAATTTTGTGTCTTTGCTATGGTTCTAATGGAGGTTGTTCTGTTGTTGGATTGAAGTTGTAGAAGTTAGGGTTTGTTGGTTTTGGAGATCGAGAAGAAGTTATTCTTGCATTTGTAGAATCGGATCGAAGGGAGCGAGTGGGTTTTATCCATGAAGATCATTTGAGTTCTTTCTTTGCTCAATTGAGCCGCTTCTTCGGGTGGTTTTCAAGGGTTCTTGAGAAAGGAGAATAAGGGAAGAAGGAATTTGTTCTGCTGAGTTTCATGGGGATGAGAATTTCAGTACAAGGAAGGTTGAGATGATGTTCAAAACTATGCTACTGCTGCTGTTGAGATTGTGCTGGAAGATTGATGATGCACTAAGGAATGGGAACTGGTGTTGGCATTGAAGTTGTAGAGATGAATGTGTTGGTGGAATTTAAGTGTATATCGTTATGATTTGAGCTATGAGATGGTGTTGGTGGAGGTTGTATGTATGTTCTGGTGCATATGGTGGTATATGGTTTACTGTGTTGGTGGATGGAACTAAGAGTTTGTGTTGCAGTGGTGATGCAAATGTTGTTGGTATTTGTTGGCTAGAAGAGATGGATAGAATGAAGGCGATTAGATGTATGCAGAATTCGCAAGATGAACCGAAGAAGTTACAGGTGGCGAAAATGGCGGTGGAGATAGAAGTTGGTGGTCTTTGAGTGCAATGGTTATGGGTTGATTGGTGATAGTTATCGAGATGGCATGCTCGGCTGGTGGTGTTAGCTCAAGTGTGAGAGTGATATGCAGCTATACAACTGAGTTAGCTAGTGTTGAGTGAGGAATGGCTCAATTCAAAAGTAGCTGATGATTGGAGTCTGAATTTGTAATGGGTTTAAAGCTACAGAATGTTTATGACTCGGCTGTGGATTGAGGTGGAGATGGCTGTCATATGATTACAATTGAAGCATGATAGTCGGTTTATAGCTCAGTAGAGGTGATGCTCAGGGTTTGACGGATTGCTGGGTGAAATGTAGATGCAAATTAGATGGCCTGATGGGCTGGTGGTGGCAATTATGAGAGTGAAATGGAATTGCAGGGTTTGCTTGGCTGTAGATTTACAGGGAGAGGCTCAAAGCTGTTGGTGATGGTTGTGTGTTACAGTGATGCAAATGAAGGTTGGAGTTGTTGCAGTATGGCGACGAACTGAAGTGGGGATTTGGTGGTTATGTTGGATTGCAACAGAGCTGAAATGTTGCAGGTAATGGAAGTGGCGGCTGTATGTTGTGCTTGGTGTAACTGGCTAGGATGGGTTCAAATTGCAGGTTGAGGGGATGTGATTCTGTGAGGTTCAGGTGGAGTGAATCGCAAGCTGATGTTGTAGGTGCAACAAAGGGTTTCATGGCTGAGCATAGCAGGTGCAATGGCTGTGACAACTTCAGTGCAAGGAATGGATGATGGATTGAGGCTGGGCACTGTGGCAGTGACTCTGATTGGAGTAGTTGATGGTGATTCAGAGCAGGAATGGTGAGAGCAAGTGGTAATGAGTTGCAGGCCATCATGGATGGAAGTGCATTGCTACAGCACAAGGATTGTGCAGCACAGATTAGACTTGCAATGGCTTATGTCAAGCCTAGTTAACCAGTCAGACCTGATTCTATCTGACTCCACTCTGACTCAGGTCTGACTACGAGTTCGGATCATCGACACCTGACTCGGTGCTTGACCGAGTTGACTCCCGATTTGACCCGTTGACCCGGTGACCGGTTTGACTTTGCTCGGTCACACCCGAGCTACTTTCCGTGATCTTTCCGGCCAAATTCCGGCCACAATCCCAGTTTTCCGGCGACGATTTTTGGGCAGAATTTTCTACATGGGTTTTTCTCACATATGGGCTTGGTGGACCACTTGGAGATGGGTTTTGAGAAGACCTAATATTGGAAGGAGTATCCTTTATGGAAATAGAGAAACATATAAAAGAGAGGACTTTTACCTAATTGAGGATATCTTGTTTATTATTCTTTTTCCTCTACTTTGTTCTAGGGTTTTAGAAACATGAGACTTCTCTTTCTTCTTGTTATGAACTCCATGAATATGAGCTAGAGTTTTATTATTGGTTATGGAATAAGTTGAATTTCCAAACATGTGTTTTACTTCAATAAATTAGTTTTCTCTCATATTATCGTTTATGATTCACCATGAATATTTTTACATGATTTGAATGCTTGTTAGTCGAGTCGCGAATTGATTGAGTTTGTTTTAATCTCTATTGCTAGATTAGGGTTATTATACGCAAAAGTGATAATTCCGGATTGCAAGTAGCATAAGTATGATTATAGTTTGTAGTGATATATTCTTATGATCATATGTGAACCATAACCTTTGTTAAATCGGATTAGTGCGCTTTCCACATTCGATTGCTTTGATTGCTTTGATTTCATAGAACCTAATGCATCTAGGGAATTAAACTTGATTAGTGCTTTTACACGTTAGGTTGTTCCTTTAGGTAGAATTCATACTCGCATCTTTTAATGTGTTTGTTGATGACAAGAGGAGATTTGCGCGGGATATACTTGCGATCAAAGGTATTCTAGGGTCTTTGATAAAAGTTGAGATTAAAATATCAATTCTAGTTATTGTGGTGAAACCATGTTTGTGAATGAAAACGAAATCCATGACCAATACTTTCTCATCCTTGATTACTTGTTTACTTTTCTTTATTTGCTTTTATTTTATTCTAGTTTATAAAATCACAAAACCCCGGTGTTATTTATAGGGAACCGAAACAATTTGACAACCTAGACCTCTCTCAGGATCGATCCTTTCTTGCCCTTGCTATATTTATATTTTGAGTAGTAAGAAAGTGTAAATTTATTTTTGACGCTTACGACAATGGTCGGACTGTAATGTATTACTTTAATGAATTCCTAGCTCAAGTTGTTGATGTCAACACAACTCTGGAGTCTTTGAAGACAGTCGTTTTCCAAAAGTGGTATTGTTTATTACCTCATCATGTCAGATTTTCCTTTCATGACGGAACCAAGTTTGTGGGGGTTGATTCTGATGTTCTGCTTCAGTGTTTTGTATCTCGTTACCCCTGTAAAGGTCATAAGAGTTTTGATTTACTTGTTAAAGTTGGGATCAATTCTTCTAGCAGTCGTAGTATAGCTTCAAGTAGTCTTGTAATAGAACCTGAACCTGAAGAAGCCATGGTCAATTTTCTTGAAAGTGGTTTTGTGCCTGTTAACAAGGTTCTTAGGTCTGAGGATTGGGATAAATTACTTGGTGAAGTTGGTAAAGTTTTTTTTGGAGGCGTAGCAGAAGTACGTATTGCAGTGAAGAAATACGAGCTAAAGTCAGGTTTTTCTTTATACTAACCTAGCAGGTTTTATGCAAAGTGCCCAAAAGAAAATTTCCCTTGGGAGTTTAAGGTTTGCGATGTTGATGTTGAAAACAGAATGCTCATGGTTAAAAAATATGTTAATGATCATCACTTTGGAGTGGGATGTGAAAGGCTCTTCCACAAGATCGGTAGTAAATTTGTTTCTAGTTTGATCAAGGATGAAATCAGAAGTTATCCGCGTTTCAAAGCTTCTGATTTGTTGAATTTTTTTAAATCTAGGCACAGAATCAATGTGAAATATTACCAAGCTTACAATGGAAAAGAGAAAGTGTATGAGGATATATTTGGTGATGATGTCATGTCGTATTCGCATCTGGTGTAGTATGTAGATGCCAATTGTAGTTGCAAGAAATCCTACAATACATCCCTCACAAGAATTCATAATATTCAACACATCTTTAAGATCAATAATCAACCTTTTTACTAATTGAGTTAGAATTTTTTACAAGAAGGAAATGAAATCAAGAATATAATTGTTACTCTAGACTTTCTCTCTCCTCAAAACTTTCTCTCCACTCTAAAAAGATCTCTCTCCTCTCTTAAGCCTATTCGGCTCTTTATATATGACATTACAAAATGGATGACAGCTAAGATGTCCTTTATTTTCGGATCTGACTTGCGACACTCTCGCAAGTATTCGAATGTTAAATCTCGCAACACTCCTAAATCTCGCTAAGTCTTCACATCTTTCTTGTGTTCAGGCTGTCGTCATTCGTTGCGTCATTTTTATTACCAATCTGCGATATCTTCGCAGTGTGTCGTTTAAGGATTTTGCAAGGATATTGATGTTGCGATATTCTGATCCTACATCTTGCCTCTTCTCATGTCTTCTCTGCGAAGGAGAGAATTTCATGAGAACTAATACTTTCAAAATGCCGCAGATGTTCATTTCTTTCCCTAAATTTTCTGCCGACAGGATTCCATGAATTAAGCATAACCGTTTACACGTGTTAAATATTCCCCTATTCACCGGCACATTAAATGCTAACATGTCATCATCTTTTGTCTATTTAAGAAGAGATCCATCATAAGAATATTTTCTTTCTTTTACTTCGTCTTCTTCACCTCTACATTCTCTGTGAATTTTCTTTTTGTCGTCTGCAACTTTTTACTACTGTTCATCTTTCCATAAATATTCTTCATCTTTCTGCAACTGTTCCTATGGAGCCATCAAGGTTTGTTGATTTTGCTGAAACTGATCTTCTTAGGATTGATCTCTTCTACTGAAATTGTTTTATTTGATATTGTTCATCGTTGAGTAATTCCCGTATTGTTTCACGAGTATCTTTGAATCTTTATATTGAAAAAATGTTTACATTTGTCTGATGATCGCGAAATGAACCTTCCCAGCGAAGCTAAGAGCCCATTTAACTTCTGTACATCTTTTAACGTCGCTGGTGTTGGCATGTCAACAAGAAGGAAATGAAATCAAGAATATAATTGTTACTCTAGATTTTCTCTCTCCTCAAAACTTTCTCTCCACTCTAAAAAGATCTCTCTCATATCTTAAGCCTATTCGACTCTTTATATAGGACATTACATAATGGATGACAGCTAAGCTGTCCTTTATTTTCGGATCTGACTTGCGACACTCTCGCAAGTATTCAAATGTTAAATCTCGCAACACTCCTAAATCTCGCTAGGTCTTTACATCTTTCTCGTGTTCAGGCTGTCGTCATCCGTTGCGTCATTTTTATTACCAATTTGCGATATCTTCGCAGTGTGTCGTTCAAGGATTTCGCAAGGATATTGATGTTGCGATATTCTGATCCTACATCTTGCCTCTTCTCATGTCTTCTCTGCGAAGGAGAGAATGTCATGAGAACTAATACTTTCAAAATGCCATGACTGTTCATTTCTTTCCCTAAATTTTTACGACAGATTCCATGAATTGAGCATAACCGTTTACACGTGTTAAATATTCCCCTATTCACCGGCACATTAAATGCT